>MJUT01021409.1:246395-273682 GCA_002080005.1 Gigantidas platifrons | reverse complement strand
GTCGAAAAATTGTCATTATCGAACTTGACCTAGATATTCATAAGATACACTTACATACCAAACCTAGCTTCAATCTGACTTTTCATTCACAAGTTATCATCTGGAAACCAAAAAGCACACGGACGGACAAACGACACCCATTTCTATAGTCCTCTTCGACGAAGCGTCGGGGGACAATAAAGGTAAATGAATATTGTTTTTGCTTTATTTGTCTAGTCTGGAATGGTAAGAAATAGTAACAGTATATTGCAGACGTGAAATAATTGATTCTGCTTTTTTCAGTAAAATTTGGCAGTTGTCTTGGACTTTTGTGACATTGCAGGATAAACACAATATACATACAATGTCTGTAAAACCAAAATGTATTTGCACTCACTGCAAAACAGGCCAGAAAAGCTCGCTAAAGGCCTCTTTTCTATCTGCTTCTAAAATTTGCATAATCAAATTTTATGCATTGCAACAATGTATGAATAATGTATATTAATTTGTTTGATAATTGTTGATTAGAACAAATATAGTTACAATTCATTAATAATCTATCTACCCTTGCTATAATATAACACATGTGTTCTCCTTCCAGTCCTAGTGTTACAATAGTCCTCATAGCTGTGGCCAGTGTTCCAGGCTCATTAGCCTCATCCAGGGTGATAATAATTTTCTGAAATAAAAGTGTTTTTCTTTAGTTTTATTTTTTGTTTCTTTACTTATAAGAAATGTCTAAACATCGCACCAAAAAAATATTTTTTTCCCCATTTCAAGTCGTTGTAAAATGATTTTCATCTTCAGCTGCTAAATGACTAATTTGTTCTCCATTTATTTTGTTATTTATTCAGATCTGTATTATCATTAGATATAGAAACATAGGACAAACATTAGAAATTATCAAAGTATATATCCCTAGCAATATTTCATAAATATATACCGGTAATACATTTCTTTTCAAAGATGTCTATATTATATGAAAACTAGAGGCTCAGTGGGCTGAGCCTGTGTCACTCACCTTTCATTCTGCTTTGAGGAAACTTAATACAGAACCTTCCATATATGTAGATGCTTCCTACCAAGTTTTGGTTCATATGGCTAAGCAGTTTCATAGGAGAAGATTTTTTAGAAATTGCATGTGGTGGCCATGTTTGCTATAAACCGATCTGGACGAAATGAGCAATCTTCATAGATGACATTCGAAAGATGATTCCTACCAAGTTTTGGTGGTAGCCATGTTTGTTAACCGATCAGGACGAAATGAGCAATCTTCATAGAGGACATTCCATAGATGCTTCCTACCAAGTTTCGGTTTCAGAGAAGATTATTATAAATCGGCCAATCAGAAACAAGATTTGCCTGTGGTGGCCATGTTTGTAAATGGATCGGGATGAAATCATTTGGCCAAGGATTTAAAAAAAAAAGATTTTTTAGAAATCGACCAATCAGAAACAAAAATTGCCTATGACGAAATGAGCAATCTTTATACAGGACCTTCCAAGGATGTTCCCTACCAAGTTACGATTCATTTGGCCAAGCGGTTTCAGAGGAGAAGGTTTTTTTTAGAAATCAACCAATCAGAAACAAGAATAGCCTGTGGTGGCCATGTTTGTAAACGGATCGGGACGAAATGAACAATCTTAATCGAGGACCTGCCATAGATGCTTCCTACCAAGTTTCGGTTCATTTGGCAGAGCAGTTTCAGAAGAGAAGATTTTTGAAAATCGGCCAATCAGAAACAAGAATTTCCTGTGGCTGCCATGTTTGTTAATGGATCGGGACAAAATGAGCAATCTTTATAAAGGACCTTCCATAGATGCTTCCTACTAAGTTTCAATTCATTTGGCTGAGGGGTTTCAGAGGAGAAGATGAAAATGTGAAAAGTTAACTGACGCCAAGTGAGGGCAAAAGCTCACATTGCCTTTGGCAAGGTGAGCTAAAAATACAGAGTAAAATAATATTGTTATATTATACTGTTCAACCTGTCTATACTGAACTCAAATAACCAAGAAACCTGTCTTAACTGAACCCAAACAACCAAGAAAACTGTGTAAACTGAACTCAACCAAGAAGCCTGTCTAAACTGAACCCTAACAACTAAGAAATCTGTCTAAACTGAACCTAAATAACCTAGAAATCTGTGTAAACTGAAAATTAAATTGAGTCTAAAGCTTAAAATCTATATCATTAAACTTGTCTATTTCAACCAAAACAGTTGATTTCTAATGTACTTGAAGACAAAATTAGAAATTTGATTTCAATACAATAAGAAACCATTGTACCTATAGAATAAAGTAATGCTACGATTTCTGCATAAAAATGATATTTGCTTCATCTTTACCTCTAGTTGTTTGTAGGAGGGCTCATGTCTTATTTACGTTTTTTGTGTTTGTTTGCACATAGTGGTTTTGTTTTGTTTTTCTTTGTCTTGTGATACCATATGTTGCCAGTTTCTCTGGATTGTCCATTGTTGATTGCCCCTTCGGTATTCTCTAACGTTTATTTAGCAATACCTGAGTTAAATGTCCTAAAGATAAATCCACCATTCTACTAAACGCCTGTCCTAGAAATGTCAGCTGGTTAACAACTGGAATTTTGGAAGGACCCTCTTCTGATTTAGCTGTTGTACTGGAAGATAAAAACATATTATTCTATTTTATTTCAGTAATATATTTGAGTTGATCAATTCTTTATTATTCATTGAAGTAGATTAGAGGCTTTTCCATAAGCCTGTTGTGCCTTTCTCTCTTTAATAAAAAAAATTTCGAAAAATCAAATCGGCACAAAAAAACACAACCTAAAATAAAAAGTACGGTAAATAAAAATCTATGATCATTTAGGTTTAGTTTTCACTCAATATTTTCTAATGCTTCTGAGAAGATTTATAGCATGAAGCATTTACAATGCATTGAGCTGTGCACAGAAGATTTCTAGAATATAAAAGCCATATGATTTTTTAGTAGACCCACCATGTACATGTATAAATGTATAAAAAACATATACATGTGGTTAAACCTATTTATATTGGGCACTCAATGGAACCTGAAAATGTGCCCTTTATGCACAACTGATTAATGGGGAAATTGAGACAGCCCTTTATAGACAGTGATTTGTTATATAGAGGTGCACTTTAAGGCAGGTTTGACTTTATTAGGTTTTAAACAATGATTTATGGCCTGTATGTATCAAAGGTATAAAAAGATCATTTTTACAAAAAAACACTTAATCATGATTACTTATTTACATCGCCATATGACCTTGGAAAAGTGATGAGTGTTGCTTTGTTCATCACTATTGACTGCCAAATGTATACAATTTACAGATCTTTGTCAAGGAAAATATCTGGAAACATTGTTGTATTACTGGGGATCTCCATGCAATTGAAATATTCAACAGAAAACAAAGATATACATTTAGCATTAACATTTTCCAGTCAAATATCAAATTAAGACACTCATGGCTGGATCATTTTAGGTCTGTTATCAAGACTTGATACAATATTTTCATTGGTTGAAGTGTTATACATGTACAATCTTTTAAGGCAGCGTTTGGCAATTACAACTTAAGTTTCAACAATAAGTAATACCTTTCTACTAACTGGGCAAGCTTGGCACATTCTCCCATTACAACCTCTTGTTGCTGGAAAAAAAATTAACCGCATTTTTATAAACCTACATACCCTGTATATATATATATATATATACCGGTACATACTATTCATTTAACTTTTAAACTCTTGGAGTTTCAGAACTGGAAATATGTTGCAGAAATAAATTTCTATGGTTATCAAATTCTATGGCTATGTATGAAATGGATTACAAAAACAAACTTTAACCAAACAGCAATCAGAGGCCAGAATAAATGTGATTTGACTTTACCTAAATATTACTTTTTTACAAATGTATATTATACAGAAAACATACAAAGAATACATTTTTTTACTGAAAATAAAACCAGAATTTCCAATGACAAATGTTGTGGTCTTTTTTATGTTCAATTATTTGAGATGAGAGGTCGTTGTTCATTTTGTTGATATTGGTGGAATTGTTGACCATAAAATATTAAAGGGAAGTAACTCTTACAATTTTTTTTTAGAAATATATAATTTTCAAATCAAGTCTAAATTGTGCAAAAATTGTCTATTGTACAACATTGTCAATTCATGTGAGGCTTTTATTACATCACAGACCAAACAAAGACAGAGGTTATGCAATCAATGAAAGTGAAACTTGACACAAAAATAAAGATATATTGAGTAAATAGTGCTGTGACTGAAGTCTAAAAAGTGGCTTATTTATCGAGTTTAATGTACCAGTATACCTGCAGGCCAGAAATGATTTTTTTTCATTGTTAATACCCTAATCTTACTTTTTTGCCCGGTCGTAGAGTTTTCGTATGGTGCAGTTCTCAGAAAATTCACCAAGAAAACGAAAAATTCATTTTTCCTGAAATAGTATTCTACACGGAGGCAATGCTAGTTCTTGAATATAACAATCTCTATATTATTAAATTTGCATAAAAAAGAAACAATAAGATCCAATTCATGCTGCCTGGTCTTTATTACACTTTTTATGCACGATTTAAGCTTTTGAAAAATACTGCCAAACTTTGCTATCTCTTTGCTTTGCCAGTGAAGTCACTATTTTATTCATTAATTATACTTCGTGTTTGTGTAAAGAACCACGAGATAAATAATAAATAAATTTAACCTTTTTCAGTAATAAAAAGTTATAATGACGATATTATTCATGTTTTCTTGCATTTTAACATATTTACGAATATTCCATTGAAGTTAACTATATATCCGGAATTACGGTGTTCTACCGATACAAATGAAATTTTACTTTTCATTTGTGAACTCGCTTGACTAGTGTCTTATGCATTTGCTATTATTTGATTGAATTATTTGTCATCGTGCTTATTACCTTAGCTAGGTGTTGTTAGTTATTTGTTGTAAATAGTATTTTATGCATTTTCTTGGTATATTTTTCATATTTTGTAGTGTGTTTATCGTGTAATAAATAGGAGGTGTGTAATTACAAGTCAAAACGGGCGGATAGGTTAATCTCCGGAAAATGGCCCATTTTGGAAGTCCATTAAAACTAGCACCTTCGGAAGCTAAAAGAAGCTGTATCATAAATAACGGGAATTTATATATTATTTGCCAGGTTTCTACGAATGAAAAACTTTCTACTACAACTCTGAAAGGACGGCAAATGCTTCTCAGTTCTGTAAACACGCGAAAAGATGATGTTTATCGCCGCCTTCTTGAAGAATTTAGTTCTCTTAACGACATTGATATGGAGCGGCTATTTTACCATAAGTCGTGTTACAAAACGTACACAAGCAAGATAAATTTAGAAAAATTCTCCGTGACAGAGAAATTAGGAAATAGTTCATGTTCTACTGACACAGAACTCTCTGTTCAGACGTGGTCAATGTCCACTCTTTTTGACTGGAGTACCTGCATTTTCTGTCAGCATAGATCTTACAAAGGCGCCAGACAGTTGTGTCAGATAGAAACGGATGATCGATACAAAAAAATTGTTGAAACGGCAGATCAGAAATGCAATTTTGATATTAAACTTCTTATATCAACAGAAAATTTCAAAAGTAAAGCTTTTTACCATAAGGGCCTGCATTGCTAATTTTTTGCTAAATACTCCCAAAAAAGAAGAAACAAATGAAGAGCCTACCCTTTTAGTACATGATCAAGCATTTTGTTATCAATTGATAATTATTTAATAGTTCACAAAAAGGCATTTTTGATGTCTTATCTGTTAGAAATGTTTTGTTCCTTTTTACCACAGGACTCGCCCATAAAATATACCTCAGCCAAATTACAGTGCAGGCTTGAAAAACATTATGCAGACTCTATTGTTATTCAGACACAACAAGGGCAAGGGAGATCAAATACTGTTTATAGTAGTACTATCTCAGTTTCGGAAGCAATTTTAGTGGCCAGCCATTTAAAGTCTGAACTAAGACTTTCAGAATTTGAGGCTGAAATGGCAGAACCAAAGCTGAACGAGGAACAGATTTTTCACGCAGCTGCTTCAATACTTCGTAGTAAGATACAATTGGTAGATATAACAAATGAGATTTATCCTAACCCATCTAATGTATCTCTGGCACAATCAACACAAAACATTCCTGTCACACTTATAAAGTTGCTATCTTGGTTAATTGATGATAAATCTTATCGTTGTGAGGACACAGACTTTAAACTCCCCGTTGACCAGACAAGAAAGGTTCTTGCGATTGCAGAGTGTATTGTCGCATTGAACAAAAATATGCTTACCCCGTTTCAGCTTGGATTGGCATTACAGCTCCATCACGAGTTTGGCTCAAGAAACTTAATTGAAAGTCTCAACTTGCATGGTTTTTGTGCGTCTTACACTGAGGTACGCACGTATTTAACTAGCTTGGCGAATTTTGAAGTTTCCAGAATCCAGAATGTCATACGTCCCAAATGGTATTATTCAACATGATATGGGAGGTCATTTGATACATGAGGAAGCTGATAATATTGATATCAACACCGAAACTATTGATAAGATAAAAATTCTTTTCATTCAATGGCCAGAGCTGTATTTCAGCTGCAAAGTGACCCAACACAATCCCATTTAAATTCCATTAAGATTACACGAGGGCTAGATAGGTCTTTGGTATTAGATGAGACTAGAACCCAGATAATGACTTGCTTTCCTTTCAACAAGCCAAAAGAACGATATGGACCTCCTCGATATTCTGACGCCTATCGCAAGGTTTTATCTTGCTTCACAGAAGATATAGATATAAGTGACATGTCTTGGGCTTTTCTTCGGCTGATTTCAAGACAAAACGTAGTCGAGACGCCCATTTCTACAATGCATACAGAACAGATAGTTCCTTTTTGGACAGGTTTTTTCAAACGCCTGACACAAAATAGACTTGAATATACCTTCGTAGCTTATGCTCCTATTATTGACGCTAAACCTAGTGACATGGCAACAGTATACACATCTATGAAACAGTGCTTGGATATGTCGAAACACGCTGGGCAACAATACTCTGTGCAAACATTTGACCAGCAACTGTATGCTGTTGCCCAACAAGTTAAATGGGCTATGCCAGAGATTTTTCATACCCACATTTTACGTTTAGGTGGATTCCACACGCTTTCTTGTTTCATCGCCTCTGTTGGCAAGATTTGGGCATCAGGGGAACTCCATGATCTGCTTGTAGATTCAGGTATTTACGCGTCAAATACAGTGGATCAGATGCTTGTTGGCAAACAGTTTAATCGTGGTGTACGTGCATTAACTATTGCATATGAGGCACTTATGGCTCTGTTATATGAAGCATTATTCAGATGGTGCAAGGATGGAAACCGTTTAGGGCATATTGACCAAAATGTGTGGAAGAAAGTCACTGATTGCCATAATTTGTTTTCTTTCTCATCACAAAACATCGACGGAATAGAGGAATTGTTTGACGTTTTCAAGGAGCACATTGTGCCTATTTTGGACCAGTTCAGACATGAAGGTTGTGCGAAATCACCAACGTTTGCATTTAATTGAAGCATCATTCACACAACACATAATTCGGGCTATGTTACAGACAAACGCATGGATGAATTCTCACATAGTCAAACCAGTGATTCGATCACCACTTGGTTTTGGGTGGGAAGAATGTAGAAACACTTTACTACCTGTTTTGTTCGAAGGGCCAATGTATTCAGACTTTCTTCAAGATCTTGTTTGTACATGAAAGGGTAAAACATAGTGCAGTACAAATTGTGTTTGCAATCAGCAACATTTAGCATGTATGCCAATTTGTGCATGTGAAGGATTCGATCGCTGCAAAAACTCGCTGACGTAAGAAGCAATATCTGACAAAGATGACGACGACAGCTAAAATGATACATGGAATAAATAGTGATTTAAGTTTAGTAGATAGCACACCAGATAAATTGTTTTGGAAGTTGTGGTTATAGTACCAGAGGGGTTATTTAGGCTGATAGATGGAAGCACTGTATATGGTATACGGCAAAAGCTCGGAAAATCTCGTAACTCTAAAACGGCTGAAACTATAACACCATATCCAATAACCCTCGGTAGCACTCCTGGGTTTTTATGGGAGTTGACATCACTGTGTTGCATTAGTTTGTTGTTTTGTTTTCTGTTTGCTTTGCGAATTCTTGTGTCTTTATTGTCCTTCATGGTTTGGTTATTCTGTCTATAGACTTCCGCTGTTTGGATTATACCGTTTTATTGTTTTTTTAGTATTCTATGTTACCGTTGTTTAAGTAAAAATTGAAATGCCATTATTCTCGTACATTTAAATCGTCGAATATATGTGTATTGAAAAAACACTGCTATAATCTTCTGTGACACTCCGTGTAACGGCCAATTAACCAAATGAACGGGCTGACTTCCTGTAGTAATACATGAGTACAAATATCACATTATGCATATTTCACGGTATTTTCATTATCATCGTAATATTTTTTTATGATTTTTGTTCATTTTTAATTTGCTTACTTTAAAATAGCATTTTAATTTATTTTTAACGTAACATGACGTCATCACTTATTGCAACTGACGTAATATTATTACTATGCACATTACAAAACGAATTACTCATTTATTGCGTCAGTTTATTTGAAATTATAACCCTTTTATGACCTTTTTCCAAAATTATGAAATTCCCAGCTGTTGACCTTTAACCCCAAATCTGCAGGAAATGCACCATATTTCATTTCTACGACCAGGCAAAAATGAAACCCCAGACATCACTCTAAATGATGATATACAATTTGGCCTGCAGGTAGGGTGGTACATTAAAGTTGAAAATTTGATGGTCTAGTCACTCCACTAAAAAAACTGTCTAATTCAAACCTTGAATAAAAATAAATTCTGTATAAACTGAACTTTAAATAAAGTCTCAACGTAGGAAATATTTGTAAATATAACCTGTATAGACCAAACACTTGTCTATTCTGAACACAAAAGTTTGTCCCGAGGAGATTAGGTTTGAACAGGATTCACTATACTTCTAAGTAACAAATGTGTTCTGTATTTATACGATATATATTACCTCTAGAATATATGTAGGAGCATTTGGCATTGTCTCGTTACACTCATGTATAAGAGAACGAATGTGACATGTCACCTGTATGGTATATGGATAGACATTTTTCCATTTCTCTCCATTTACACTTCTGAAGAAAAAAAAATCAAATTTTATAACTTTTAACAACTAAAATTAATAAAGTGTATTATGGTATATAATCCACCATTTTGTTGGGCATATTTGGCAAGGTCAATGTTGCTCATCTTTTTAGCTTTTTGTGTTGTCCTATTATGAGTTCTGTATTGTGATGTCAGTTACGCTTCCCGCATAAAAACGATATTCGGTGCATCTTTACCTCCAGTTGTTTGTAGGAGGGCTCATGTCTGATTTATGTTACACGTATTTGTGTCTGTTTGCGTATAGTGGTGTCCAACACAAATTGTGTTGTGTTTTTGTTTTGTTTTTCTTCATCTTGTGTACACTATGTTGCCAGTTTTTCTGGATTGGCCATTTGTGATTGTCCCTTTGGTATTCTCTGACGTTTATTAACAGTAAGTACTGCAATTGAGAATGGATAAAAATCAGCTTTAATCCATCATTGTATTTGTGAATCCATGTACAGTAAATCCCCTCTTATAATATGGCCACCCATTCTGCAATGAAAAAATGAAAAAAGCATCTGAAATTTGGCCTGATAAGAGAGATGGCATTTGGTTGGAGGGGCCTTATAAGAGAGGGTCTAATGTATTACAAATGTAACACCCTTTTTCATTATACTTTTTTAATTAAATAAACATATATAAATATTACTAACTTGTATAATTTAGAGAATTCTCCACTAATCAAATGAGATTCATTTCTGATAGTATTGATAGCACCTGAAACAAACAAAACAGCAAACATGACATACATTTTGAAAAGCAAAAAACTTAATTGTTCTTACAATATCCTAGAGTTCTAAATATTTATAAATGGTCAATGTAAATGTTATACAGCATACAGGCTATACTAGAATGTGTCTAGCTAAAGAAAACAGGGGATTAACTCCAGATAGGAGAAAGTGGTAAAGTCAATGCAGAACATATGCACCCAATGCCCATAATCTCACACCCATAGGTAGGGGGAGGGGTACAAACCCACCCTCTCCCCTTTTAAAACCAATGACTGATCAAACTGAGATTTTGGTTGAATTATCAATATCAAAATCAAAATTTCTGCTGAACTAGATCCCCTCCTCCAAAAAACAAAACAATCCAGACTACAGGCCTGAATCCTCAGTTATTGATCATATGAATAAAGATTTGAATCTGACAGCAGTTTTTTGTAGGGTTAGGGTTATGGTGTTTAATGCCACTTTCAACATTTTTTTACATATCTTTGTTGATAAATTTCCCCTGCAGTACTCAAGGACATACACTCACCTCAATGACCCCATAGCTACCAAATATAGTATACTGATTACTTACTTCTGATAGCAGCTGAATGACCTCAATGACCCCATGGCTACCAAATATAGTATACTGATTACTTACTTCTGATAGCAGCTGAGTTGATAGCATATTTGTCCATATGTTTAAGGATAGATTTGCCCTGTAGTACAGACATACACTCCATCTCCACAGCCCCTTGTATATCTAGAAGCCATTGGTCTACAGGGTCTATTATCAAAGATTTTCTCATGGTGCTGAAACAATCATAATTTACAATAACTAATCAATCATTCAGAGGTTAAAGTTTAAAGTTCAGGTACATCAATGGAAATCATACAAAAAAAATTAAACTGTCTGTCATACATTGTAGGTTTGATTCAGGTTTGTCTACTAAAAACACTAGTCTGTCTGATATTTCCATATTATTATTTTTAAATAATAGTAAGTTGACACCAGGACACAGCTGACAAAATGCAGCATTTAGCGATAAGCAAGTAAATTGCTGTCGTGCTAGTTGGATATATGTAATTTGAAAAAAACATTTTTAGTGTGAATTATAATTTGTATACACAAAAATGTACCAAGTAACCAAATCAGTTACATATAATTAAATTTTATGCTTGTATAGAATAAATCAAATTAAACTAAGATGTTTGTTATATCTTTTTTTTTCTTTTGGCGGTATGCTAATATCTAAAAACTACCCGTTTGGTGTCACGTCATGTAACATTTCATTCATTTTTTACCATCCAATCAAATGCAAGACAATTAAAATATATTGACCAATCAAACAACAGTTCTTGGCGTCTGCTCAGTTTTGATACATAAAGATCTAGTAGACTCATCACAGCTGAAAATATAAATCCTGACTGGACCTCTCATGGGATGTTGTTAGATGTTAGAGTATTGATAGAGAAAAAAATACAACAAAATAGATTGGAATAGAATTAAACAAGGCTTGACTTCTGGTGTTTTATTGATGGAGGAAACCAGAGTACCTAGAGAAAGCCACCGAACTGCCGCAAGTCGCTGAGAATACTTTATCACATAATGTTGTATCGAGTACACCTCAACTGAGCGGGATTCGAACTTACAACGTTAATGGTATGTACTGATTGCATATGTAGTTGTAAATCCAACTACCATACGACTACAACGGCCCTTAGAGAATGTATTGATAAAGAAAAAAACACAACAAACTAGATTGGAATAGAATTAAACAAGGCAATCAAATTCTTTGATAACAAACCAATGTTGTATGTCGCTATAAAATGTAAGTGTACATCGTCAAAGAAACAAAAATTAACAAACATCTTATTTTAATTAGAAATTAAGGAATTAATTAGGAACAGAATTAAACACAATGCAATCACATTCTTTGATCAATAACTAACGTTGTAAAAAGAGATAAAGTAGTCCATGTTCTTTGTTCCTGTAAGAACAGTAATCATATCATTTGATACTTATTTGAACATGTGGATGGTTTGCTACATGTATGCTGTCATGATAAGAACTAATTAAATAACATTACCAAGAAAAGAAGCGATAAACACAAAATAATCTCAAAAAGGCAGAAAGGGAATTTTTACTTATACAACAAATATCTTATCGATTATTTTTGAGAGATAAATAACTAAGCTTTGATTTCAACAATCCAAAGGCAATTATAGAAAATGTATTCACAGAGCTTGACATAATTAGGGATAGTCTGATTGCCCGCGACAAATAAAAGTTTGGTTCGAGCTAGTGAATGTTACCTGTGACTTGTCCAATTAGCGGGTTTCGAACTCACAACATTAGTGGTGATAGGCACTGATTGCACAGGTACAAATGTAGTTGTAAATCCAACTACCATACGACCATGACCACGATGGCTCCTAAAGAAAGAACAGTTTGAAGATACCAAAGGAGTAACCTTGAGACGTAAATCAAAGAAGAAGAGACAAATGTAATGACCAAAAGTAAAAGGATAAAAAATGGTCGACAAAACACTGCACAGAAAACTAAAAGATTTAGCAACATGATCCCCACTAAAAACCTGGTGGTCTGAAAGGGTCAGCAGTTCCTGCTCCACTAGTGGCATCAATCGTGTTACAGATGTCACTCTATATCAATTTTTTTTTTTTCACTTAGAGACTTATGTACTGTAGAAGTAATTATCACATTTCAGGTTTGAACACATTGTTACAAATGTACATACCTTTTACTTTGTTTATACTTGCTGTGACGGAGCATTTCTTCATCAGACAATGGTTGTACTACTTCAATAGCATATTGTAAGACCTCAAAAATCTGTTTTCATAAATACTGGTAGAAATCTGGAGGGAAAAAAAAAAAGAAACATTTTGACTTTTTTACATATACATTTTGTACATTTCAACTAGATATTCTTATACATATTTACCATCCGTCTTGTTAATTAATGACTAAGAGTTTTCCTCCTTGTTGAGCGATAAAGTATACAGACTATATAATCTACGAAAATGGAATTCTGAAAGAAAGAAAAAAGACGAAATGTTCTGCCTTGTTTCCATTTACATGTACATGTACATCTCAATTTGACATCTATTCAAGGTAAAGATTGGTTGTAAAAGTGGTGTTAAACACCATAAAACCAATTAATTTAAAATAAAATTTAAAGTTTTAACTTTTACTAATGTAGTTATAAAAAACTATCACTATTAAGTTGATTTTTCCACTTCTGTATGTACATTTGTACATACTCTAGATCTGTCAATATTATCAACAAATGGTCTAATCATAAATTGTTTTTATATTTCCTTTGACAGTTCCTGAGATGTACAGTAGTTCTCCTATTATCAGGCCAGCTCCCCCTGAAATAAAAGAAAAGTGGCCTGATAATAGGAGTGGCCTCTCTTGAGGGGGATGATTCAGTAGTATTTTACTATCCCAGCTCATCGGAAATCTAGTCTGATAAAGAGAGGGTTGTGATAAAGTTTGTCAGTGACTTGCGATACATGTAGGTTGGTGGTTTTCTCCGGGTACTCCGGTTTCCTCCATCAATAAAACTGACCACCATGATATAACTGAAATATTACTGAAAGTGGTGTTAAACACCATAAAACTACACCAAACCAACCTAGTCTGATAAAGAGATATATGGGCTTTGGTAGGAGTGGCCTTTTAAGAGTGAAACTACTGTATTTATCCCATCAAATATTTAGAAATTTGTAATATCATTTTTGTGAGCAGATTTAACTTTCGTTTTATACCAGACATATAATATTAAGCCGAGTGAAGGAGGTAATTGAAGTTAATATTATAATCTACTTTAAATTAAGTAAATATCTTAAATTGGTTAATTTCATTCATGATATATACATGCAACACTCCTTTATCTACTGACCAGGGATAGAAAACAATTTTATTATTAATTTTAAGATTTGAATTAAACCAGATCATATGTCATTTTGGTGACGCAGATCACAGTTGAAAATAAGGTTATCATGAAAACAAGGTATTCTTGATTAATATGAATAAAATAATGAATAATACTTTATTATAGGAGGATAAACTCAGTTAGCTACATTAATCTTCCCTGAGGCCCTCAGATTACACAACAGAGAATATGATATTACATGTACAAATGTACATTACATTACAATCTTACATGTACATTGTATAATAATACCAAACAAATTCAACAAAATCTTCATCACAATCAAGAAAAATGGGTCATAATCATATGACATAAAAATAAAATAGAAATTGATTTGAAATGAATCATACACTTCCTTGAGGGTTTTGAAGAATAAAAAACGTAGTTTTTAATACGGTAGGATTTTTGTCTTCCAGCAGATCCACTATTTTTTTGCATCCATCGTAATTTTAATGATTTGCAATATAATTTATACAAAAATATCCGGCATATTAAGTCCCCCCCTGCTCTGATTTAGTATGATAATTTAAGTTCTATGATCCTACATTGTAATCCTAATAAGATATTGAACAGAAGAGAGAGAACCTGGCATGGATGTTAATGAACACGAAAGAAAATTTATCTGAAATTAAAGTAAGCAGTGTCAATAACCAGAAAAGATTTACCAGTACATTTTGTAGATACCAACTGTTGTTAACTTGTCCACTAAAGTTGTGAGTTTGAATCCTGCTGATGGCGAGGTGTACTTGATACAACATTATGTGATAAAGTTTGTTAGTGACTTGCGACAGGTTTGTGGTTTTCTCTGGATACTCCAGTTTCCTCTACCAATAAAACTGACTGCCACGGTATAACTGAAATATTGTTGAAAGTGGTGTTAAACACCATAACCACCCCCCTTAACTTGTCCCTTTGCCATTTATTGCAAATGAGTTTGAGCCAATCAAATATTTGTATTTGTATCCAAAGAACAAGTATTTCCTTCAAAAGAATAATTCATATTTCAAAGTAGAGTTCTAATTCATGTTGCTTAATCTTATGTTTTCTGTGTAGTTCATGTTTTGTGTCCATTTTTTGTCTTTTTGTATTGTTTGGTTCTTCTTCAATTTAAGATTTTTTTAAGATTTTATTTGTAAGTTAAATCAAGAGGAAAACCATAATCATTTGTCCACAAATACTTAATATGCTGTCTGAGGATACTAGTCATCTGGGTGTATAAATATAATTACTGTATATAATATAAAGCAGCAACTTCATGGATTCTTGGGTAAAATTAATATTCACTATAATTTAGTGTATGTTGTTTATCCAGAATTTTGGATTGAAGAGATCTGTAGATTAACAAAACAACACTGGTTAAAAACAGGGTGATTTTATTTCTCTTTTAGAGGACTTAAGGGCAAAGTGAGAGAAAATATGGAATACTTCCGAATAGATGTCAGGGCTAAGTTAAAGGGAAAATATGGAAGATTTTCGAAAGCTTGTAGTTAATTTAATGTTTCGTTACCCACTAAATGTACATCAAGTCCCCCTTGCTTAAAGATCTAGAAAAGAGATATAATCAACAAGTTGGAATAAAATATAGAATATCAAAGTCAAACCCTATATGACATATCAAATTTTATGATGGAAAGCACATGTTATATTAACAAGTGAACCAGAACTCGTTGTTGTTCAGCGATGTCCTTGATTTTCGATTATAAATCTTGTAATCAAATATTAGCATCGTTGCTCTTTAAAAAACCAACAATCTTTCATCAGTGTCAATCGTTTCATCCCTAATTAGTACTTTTATAAAAGTCAATGTTATTGGTGGCTTTCGCCCAATTCTCTGCCATGCTAAAATTGACAACATAACATAAAACATTAGAAATAGCATTAGTCAGCATTGATACTGAAAAACAAATATTAAGATAAAAAATTCAATATTTCAAATATTTCCAATGAAATTCCAAACGCATTAAATAAAAAAAAAAAATCAAGATTAAGATGTGTATTATTGACAAATGACAAACATGAAAATAGCTAGTACTCTTAAAACAAGTTTAAGGCTATTATGCCATACCTAGCAAATAACCACTACCATTGCTACATTTTTGTAAAATAAATCTATTCATCAAAAACATAAAATCTGAATCCGGGTCCGTTCGCCCTAATTCCCGTTCGCCCTATTACCTGTTCGCCCTGATACCTGTTCGCCCTGGGTCCATTCGCCCTAAAGGTGGGTCCGTTTGCCCTAAAAGTGGTCCGTTCGCCCTAATAATTATAATTATGTAGGGTATTAAAAATAATAGAAAAATAAGTGATATTTAATTGCTTATAGATAATAAATTGAGAAATTATAAATATGCGGCATGCTAAAGTGTACAGTCAATAATGGACATAGGTATTCGTCACTCGAATTTTTGGGGCTTAAAAAATCGCAAGTAATATAGCCTCAAACGCAGAGCTACATTGTAGGTCGTTTCCCATTATCGCCGGTCAGAGAGTCATCTTTTAACTTGTTGAAATAATTCAATATATGATGATTTTATCGAATAAATCTATCTATCTATCTATAAATTTCAATTAAGTATTTCAAATAGTATACGTAATAATTGCTTGTAAATAACTTTAATTAATTTCCATATTTTTTACATATCATTACTTCTATAATCTAAATTAAAATATCCATTATGTTCTTTAAACTACGTTTTAATAATCAGGGCGAACGGACCCAGGGCGAACGTGTAGTTAGGGCGAACGGACCCAGGGCGAACGTGTAGTTAGGGCTCTCCCTTGCGCAAGCATGGTTGTTTTTAAACTCAGTGTGAAGATGCTGTTGCTGCAGCCCTGCACTTTAATGGAAGAAGAAGAAGAACGGACCCGATACCATAAAATCTGACCCCACCCAATTACAAAAATCAATTGAAGGGGGTAAATAAAATAATGACACACAGAAATGTTATGTTTTTAACCTGATTAATCTATACCTTATGCATATGTAATTATAAACATCTTACTTACTGAACAACAGAAAACTAAAATCCGTTTTTCCAACTTCTGACTGCACTGACTTCGCCTCGGTCACACTTTCAGTTTCATTGGATTGTTATACACTGTATACAGTTTTATGGTGAATTTAAAAAAAATGACACTTTAAATAAATAGTTTCCTACGCACATGCACTTACTAGGTATATTTGCACGCTCTAGTTATATTCACTCCACAAAAATAATGGGACTTCACGTTTCACTTGTTTCTACACAAACAATTTTTAATGGTGGTAAAGTGTTGATTTTAAGATATTTTTTTTGTTACTATCAAATTTTCTATCGATTTGTTTATTGAAACTAAATATATAAAAAAATAATGTCATTTTACTACTTCTGCTTTAATTATAGTAGAACCGAAAATATCTGGCCACGAAACCCATGTCAATACACAACAATACACCCGGAAATATCACCCTAATTCCGATTCGATTTTTTATTTTATAATCTCCTCTCCTAAAAATCAAAATATGCAGACAGTTTAATTTTGTAATTCTGTAGAATCAAAGAAAATGGGAATTTGTTTGCCTTGCCTTGGAGGACAATCTGATGATTACGACCAACCAACTCCCGTAAATTAATTTAAAATTCATGACAAACCATACAGTGTAGATTATTATTAAAATGAAATTCAACAATAATACTACTAGATTGATCAACATTTGTACATTAACATGTATTTAATCTTAGTAATATTACAATTTGTTTGTGATCTAGAGGGAGTAGGTGGCTGTCATTGTTGTGATAGTATGGTAGTTGGATTTACAACTACATGTGCAACCAGTGCCTATCACCACTAAAGTTGTGAGTTCGAACCCCGTTCATGGCGATTTGTACTCGATACAACATTATGTGATAAAGTTTGTCAGTGACTTGCGACAGGTCGGTGGTTTTCTACGAGTACTCCGGTTTCCTCCACCAATAAAATTGACTGCCATGATATAAGTTATAACTGAAATATTGTTGAAAGTGGCATTAAACACCATAAACCATATTCTTTTACCCAATTAACCCTTTGACTGTGACGTTTCGTGTATAATCGTAGTGTCCTGTGCGGTATTATTCCTGACGTTATGTAAAAACATGATGGTTACTTTCATCTTTACGTTCTCCGAGTTTATGCAACTATATCTTACATGTATGCGGAAGTCGAAGACAGTGAGGTTATCTATGGATGATCGGTGTCTTTACCACTTACACATTTATCTAATCTTCTTTAACAATTAAGTTTTCATATTAGAAATACATTTTATGAAATATAATTACGAAATACTTGACATCTTTGCTATTACTGTTCTCATGATTATATTTTGTTTAATAAAACCAAAAAAGTGAATTCTCTATATTCATTAACTTTTGCTATGCTTCTTTTCAATATCTGAACCTTGATTGACATTATCGTCACTGTTCATTTTTCTGAAGACCCTCCTATGACCCTTTCAGCAGTGCGACGTCATTCATTTTATGACGTCATTTTAACAGCAATCCGACGTTACTTACCGTTTCTCTTTAATTTGAAAGTGGTTATTATGTACAAAAATGTATGAATATATGTATCTGACTTCAAATTGTGCAATCTAATTATAATGTATTTGAGTAACTTATTCTTAAAGAAAATAAAAGTAAAAGTAAATTTCTTTTTGAAGAAATTCTGTCCCTAGAGCAGTCAAAGGTGGATACCAGTTTTTCACTTTTGCGTTTTCAACTTTGCTGAAGATATCAGATTAAATTATCTAGTTTCAGCGAATCCTACTCTGTTATGGTGTTTGGGAGGCAACTATATTTCAAAGTGTCTGTTCTAATATATATCTTGTTGAGATGTTCTTTATGCATATTTTTTGTACATGTATTTAGTATTCTGCTGGTTAAAAAATTGTGTTGGTATGTTTAGCATTTGCCTCACAGGTAACAACATCAAACTTCCACACTCGATTTTGAATGGAAAGTCGATCAAGATATTGACATTCATATCAACTTGCCTGCTTTAAAAGATAATATTCCATTTATGTAAATTTTTCTTGACTCTAGATCATTAAACTCACCCCTACATGTAAAATGAAAATATTAATTTGTCCACCATTTAGATAAGAATGCATGACAACATGGCCCTAAGACAACTACATGTAGGCCCCCAGACAATAGGCACTCAACTTTGAGTACTCTGTCCACATTTGTTAGAGCAGTTGCCCTTACTACAGGATAGCCATACCGTTAATTCAAATTAAGGCTGATTAATTAACCAATTTGGTGATTTTTATGTTTATTTTATAATTTTTATTGTTTATCTTATTCATTCAAATAGTGGTTATTCATTGTGATTAGTTTGTTGTTGAAAGTGGCGTCAAACACAGTGACCCTAACCCTATTTTGTTTATGAGTACATGTGTATTTAGGGCTGATATACGTTGGCATCTCTGTTTTAGGTAGGAGAACATTTTTTTTTATTTCATCACCCAACTAAAAAAACATCTAATTAAAAAAAAGGGTAAAAATATTTTTTTGGGCAAATCTATGTTATACAAGCTCTACAATAACCTGCCCAGTAAAATTGAATTTGTAACATGAAAACTTAAAAAGGTACATTGACTCTGCTATTGTACTGTCCATGTTTATGTTGTCATTCATTAACCCTGCTATCGTACTGTCCATGTTTATATTGTCATTCATTAACCCTGCTATTGTACTGTCCATGTTTATGTTGTCATTCATTCCCCCTGCTATCGTACTGTCCATGTTTATGTTGTCATACGTTTTTGTGATAGTATGTGATCTTTTTGAGTGGAAACCAATCTGCAGATTTTTCATCGTTTGTTTATTTCTATATTATCATTGGAAATCCAATTATCCAGAGGAGGAGGGTTGGTATCTCATTATCCAGTTTGACCCAGCCATATATCTGTGCCTGTCCCAAGCATTGACCAGGATTTCTAACGTCATATGTCATTCAGTTAAGGTGAGAGTTGATTGTTCTTTTTGTTAATATTGGTGGAATTGTTGACCTCCAGTTTAGGTGAGAGTTGATTTATCTTTTTGTTGATATTGGTGGAATTGTTGACCTCCACTGTTTAAGCTTTCTTATCATAATGGAAACTACGGTATTCAATGTATTTCACTAAAATATTGCTTATTATCCCCTCGCCAACGAAGTTGCGAAGGGATATAGTAACGCTACTGTCCGTCCTTACGTCCGTCCATCCGTAACATCCTTGTGAACACTCTAGAATCAACATCCTTCAATGGATTTTGACCAAACTTGGTACATACTTAGTCCTTAAGAGGATCTGGAACCCTGTTGATTTTCAAGGTCATAGGTCAAATTGTTAGGCAATTTGATACACCACGCTTTGCGTTGCCTTTGTTTTATATCTTAATTTGACATCTTTGGTTGTGGTTTTATGGTTTATGGTGTTTAACACCACTTATCAAGTACATCTTCCCTGAGCAGGATTCAAATTCACAATGTTAGTGGTGATAGGTACTGATTTCATAGGTAGTTGTAAATCTAACTACCATATGATCATGACCACAACGCCCCCTTTGACATCTTTTTAATATAGAGTTATAGTAACAATAGTAAATTATTCTACAGGAAACTAGGAGACGTCAACAAGCAGAGGCTGCAGTCCAAAGACAAAAAGCCAATGAGGAAAGAGGATTAAAAGATCCAGAGGGTGTAAAAAGGAAACAGCAGCAACGAGAAGCAGCTGAAAAGAAAGCTGAAACTCAGTCACCTGGAGAAGGAGGTCTTAAGGTAATAAAATAGAAATGATATGGAAAAAAACCGTGTCTAAATGATATGGAAAAAAACCTGTGTCTAAATGATATGGAAAAAAACCTGTGTCTAAATGATATGAAAAAAAAACCTGTGTCTAAATGATATGAAAAAAAAACCTGTGTCTAAATGATATGAAAAAAATACCTGTGTCTAAATGATATGGAAAAAAAACCTGTGTCTAAATGATATGAAAAAAATACCTGTGTCTAAATGATATAAAAAAAAACTGTGTCTAAATGATATGAAAAAAATACCTGTGTCTAAATGATATGAAAAAAATACCTGTGTCTAAATGATATGAAAAAAAAACCTGTGTCTAAATGATATGAAAAAAAACCTGTGTCTAAATGATATGAAAAAAACCTGTGTCTAAATGATATGGAAAAAAACTTGTGTCTAAATGATATGAAAAAAAAATTGTGTCTAAATGATATGAAAAAAAACCTGTGTCTAAATGATATAAAAAAAACCTGTGTCTAAATGATATGAAAAAACCTGTGTCTAAATGATATGAAAAAAAACCTGTGTCTAAATGATATGAAAAAAAACCTGTGTCTAAATGATATGGAAAAAAATACCTGTCTAAATGATATGGAAAAAAAAACCTGTGTCTAAATGATATGAAAAAAAACCTGTGTCTAAATGATATGAAAAAAAACTGTGTCTAAATGATATGGAAAAAAACTTGTGTCTAAATGACATGAAAAAAAACCTGTGTCTAAATGATATGAAAAAAACATGTGTCTAAATGATATGGAAAAAAAAAACCTGTGTCTAAATGATATGAAAAAAAACCTATGTCTAAATGATATGAAAAAACCTGTGTCTAAATGATATGAAAAAAAACTTGTGTCTAAATGATATGAAAAAAACCTGTGTCTAAATGATATGAAAAAAAAACCTGTGTCTAAATGATATGAAAAAACCTGTGTTTAAATGATATGAAAAAACCTGTGTATAAATGATATAAAGATAATACAAAATCAACAAACACGCTATTTTATTACATCTTTTACTAAACCTAATCAAGTGAAGTAACATTACTTTAATTAGAAAGAGTGAGTAAGTGATTATTGCTTAGCGCCAAATTATCAATTTTTCAGCTATACATTGTATCATGGCAAGAACAAGTTATTTTCAATGAAATATTGATGATGTCCACTTTGTACTAGACCAACTAGCTGAGTTGGATTTTTATAGTGATAGCTCACTGAAACAACAGTCTGCGGGTAGACATGCCGCTCCACTCGAACACAATATTCTGATTCCGAGCCAACCAGTCTTAGCTCTTACTCCTTAATGCTGCAGAAAATATCTTGACAATAAATTGAGATGGACCACTGCCTATATATGATTTCATAAGATATAAATGCTGATATGAACTACATAACTTTCTCCATCTTACCAACATGCAGGTGGTTTTAGTGTTGAGGTAGATGTGGGTAGGTGACTATTATAAGTGTTTAAACATTCACTTTCAACAATATTGTAATTGTAATAATATGATAAATATCGTGTCTCTTGATTTTATTGTTGGAGGAAACAGAAGTACCAGAGAAAATTAAAATATGATATTTAATTTTTTTTTAAATGATGGGAATTTATTCATTCAGGTTTCATTAATTGTTTATTCTTATTTCTATTTATTTACTTGAGAAAAAACACTAAGATGATTTTTCTTTGTTTTGTTTTTCAGTGGCAAGTAGGATGAGGATGTGGTAGAAAGCAAAGAATTCTTTTTTGGACTTTTCTTGGATTCTATACCAGTATATGAAATACGATGTATGTGCAATTATTACCTCAGATGAAAAACATGGCCTGATAAACTGATTTCTTCTATTGCTGACATGTAGTTTGATACAAGATGTGTGTGTGTGTACTAATTAACTTTTAATTTCAGCCAAAACTATGTTTTATTTATTCCATGTTTCATCAGTTTTAATTTGTCACAAATAATCTGTATTAAGATTCAAAAAGCTTTAAGACATAATTTATTTTGTAATTTTGTCAAGTACACATGTATTTCAATTGATCATTTATCATTGTGCTGTTGAAAAATGTCTACGGAAGGAACCATGGAGGACTATTATACAGTAGTCCCTCTCTTATAAGGACACCCCTTCTCTAATGAAAAAGTGTGTGATAGGAGAGGGGGCCTCTCTTGAGTGGGGCAGTTTAGTAGTATTTTACTATCACAGTGCATCAGAAATCTGGCCTGATAATAGGGGTGGCCTCTCTTGAGTGGGGCAGTTTAGTAGTATTTTGCTATCACAGTGCATCTGAAATCTGACCTGATAATAGGGGTGACCTCTCTTGAGTGGGGCAGTTTAGTAGTATTTTACTATCACAGTGCATCTGAAATCTGACCTGATAATAGGGGTGGCCTCTCTTGAGTGGGGCAGTTTAGTAGTATTTTACTATCACAGTGCATCTGAAATCTGACCTGATAATAGGGGTGACCTCTCCTGAGTGGGGCAGTTTAGTAGTATTTTACTATCACAGTGCATCTGAAATCTGACCTGATAATAGGGGTGACCTTTGGTAAGAGTGGTCTCTTAAGAGGGGGGACTACTGTACATTTCATTGTCCAATGGCTTTTACTTTACTGTTCTAGAATTATTCCCCTTTAAAAAGTACAAGACAAATGACATTGGATTCAAGAGATGATGATTTGGGTTTGTTTGACATACAGTGCCTGGCCATATTACAGTACGCAATCGATTTTACGCTATATATTTCATATAAAACCACATTTTTCAAAAAAATATTTTAAAGCTATCTCTGGGCAGATTTTTATGAAATTTATGTCAAGACACGCAGAATTCTTTGAATTTTATTTGTTTATCTGATAGTAATTTTTGTCTGCATGGTTTATGTTTTCTGGTGATTTAAACACAAATGTTGATTTTTCCGATTTTATTTTGGTTAAATATATAGCAAATTTGACGTCAGAAAACAAAAAAGTTGTCTTTAAATCATAAGAAAATAAAGGCAATCTGACGGAAAATTGTGCTAAATTAAGCAAATGATCTTTAAATATTTCTGCTTCTTCTGGTGCAAAAATGATCAAAATCCGTTTAGAAATGACTTCACAATAATTTTTTTGAAAAATGTGGTTTTATATGAAATATATAGCATAAAATCGATTGCGTACTGTAATATGGCCAGGCACTGTAGATCATTGTTCTCTTTGTATGATAGATTTTTGTACCTGTACTTTTGTCAGAATACATGTCAAAATGATTTAGATGACAATGCCTTCAGGTCAGTTGACAGCTGAGCTTAACTACTAAGTGTGAAAATTGTAAACAATGTTTATGTTTTTTCAATAAATTCTGACAATAGTGCAAAAATAAAACTACAACCAAAATAAGTTGTTTAAATAACAGTTTAATGAACGTCATCTGGCGTACATATGCATTGTAATACAGTAATTACAGGTAATTCTGTGCACTGTCTAATTCTGCGCACTGCTATGAATAACATAGATATGCACCGAGTTGGACGGTGCGTAGAATTACCCTCCACCATTGTATATCATTTTAAAAGAAACCATTGTTGTACCTTTGTTTATCCAAGCAGCCAAAAAGCATTTATTGTTATGAACTGTATTTTGTTTTTTCTTGTCATCTCCATTTGATAAACAAAACATAAAAGTTTGCCTCCATTGATTTTTATAATGTTTGGGTGTTTTTTTTTTTATTCTTATGAACTTGTGATGAGATCCTTGTATTTGATGATTTGATCAACAAATAACAAAAGTTAAAATAAAAAGGGGAGGTATCTATATTACATGATAGTATCATTTTGTCTGTAAAATCATGTTGCAATTTTCTGAAAAATTCATTCCTAACTACACAATATTTAGGTACTTACCGGTATGTGGTTATGGGAGCTCAAAACTGGAACCCTATTTGTATTTAAATAAAACAAAACCACCTGAATGTGATGGGCATTTAAATAGATAACATTATTATACTAGTCTACAAGTCCCCCCTCCCCAGAAAGAGGATTTTATATGTTGGAAAATATGATATTCCATAAAAAAAAACCAACAAACAGTCTTTCAAAGCTTAATAGTCTAAATACAGAAAAATAGAAAAATATTTTATACATTCATATCAGTGACTAATGATAATCATTTTTATTTCAAACAATTTTTAAACGATCGAACGTAAGTGAGATTTCGTTTAATGCTAGCGCTCATATCAACCGGAAGACACTGCTTAACACAGCATGTGTCGCAACCTTCCGCCCGGACAAAAATATAGTCCATATATAGAGTCAATTGTAAGAGGACGAGTAACTTAAATATCAGAAAGAGCATGCATGCAACATTCATATATTATAAATCCCCCTTAAAATCGGGTACTTATATGCACGTTTGCTCATCTATCAGTATTTCTTTCTTGCAACGCAGATTTTGCGGATGGATATTTCAATATCTAGAAATATTGATATTGTGTTTACTATGTAAGAGCGTATTACGTCTGAAAATTGACATTTGAACAACAAAAAATGCGTGTGGATATTTCAGCAAGTGTACAAAAATTGTACCTTTCTACTTTTGTCCTGTTCCGAAATGTGTGTTGTCTGTTTTTAATTTTAGAATAAATTTTAAAACATAGTCTATTTATATCCTACGCTGCTTGGGGTTACAATTCAACTGGTTTGTCAGTGTCGTTNGTTCTCGACCATCGTAGTTTTGTTCAGGATTGGAACCAGTGCTTTAGACAACACGTGTTCTGATGTTTGACGTACTATCTAATGAAAAGTCTAGAAAATCCCGAAGAGGTTTTGACCTGTTAACCTTGACTCACTGCTGACGTATTTATGTCAACAATACATGCTTTTAAAGTATGTTCCACCTAAAAATAAACATGAAATGAAAGTAGGGCAACCGGCAAACAAACTTGGACACAAATAATGAAAAAAAACCTGTATAATACTCCAGTAGGTGTCCGTAAATGGATGAGGGAATTCCGGGAATTGAATGTTGAGGTTGGCTTCGAAACAAAAAAGATGAAAATGGAAAGGACATGGATGTTGACTTTTTTGTTGTCTTCGGAAGGTTATATATATATATGGATAAAAATTCATTGTCAAATCTGTTAATAAGTGCTGTAAATTTTTTCAAGAGTCACATTCCCCTTCTGCGAAAAAGACCTCATATAGAAAAATATTTCCCTTTTCCAAGGTATAAAATTAACCCACAAATGGTTCTGAATACACTATATATTCCACTTTGACTGTCTCATTGATTTGCTTGCCCCTTCAAAACAGATGTAGTGTCGTAAACAGTTGATGGGAAATAAAATAATAATGTAATAGATTCTTTGGTAAAGGAACATCTACATTATGTTTTATTTTGTGGGAATGAGTTTTGTAAAGGAGTTGTAAACGATAATTCAGACGAGGTAGGTTTCCTGTTAATAGCAGACTTACCAAGGTCTTTCACTCTTGGCCATGCTGACAAAATTTTCACTATTATATATATGCAAATGTATATACAAGAAAATGTAACATATTCTGGAACATTGGATAAAAAGCTGTTTTATGTTAATAACATATTGATGTCTCTGGAGTTTGCTCTCAATTTACTATTTCAAAGTTTGACATTTTTTTCTATAAGTATACTGATATTTTGCGATTGTGCATAGCATACAAAAAATCTACATGCAAGCAGTTCGATCGTTTAACATCACCTTTGGTGCTTTCATTTAAGTGGCGAATTGCTCTAAAAAATATTGTCAAAATTCAAATGCATTCATCAGTTATGAAAATGACAAGTGCTGGCTGGATCACTGTATCTACTTTAGCATAAGGAATGAGTTATCACCAATTTCAGGCCCTACTATCAATTATGATTTAACAATGTTTACAAATTTTGTATTCAGAATAAAAGGCAATGATACAACATATAACAGGGGCCGTCATAGTCAGGATCGTATTGTAGTTGGAGTTACAATTACTTATGCAATCAGTGTCTATCACCACTAAAGTTGTGAGTTCGAATCACGCTCAGGCGAGGTGTACTCGATGTAACATTATGTAATAAAGTTTGTCTGTTACTTGCGGCAGGTCTGTGGTTTTCTCCAGGTACTCTGGTTTCCTCACCAATAAAACTTGACTGCCACGATATACAAAAATGTGACTGAAATATTGTTGAAAGTGGTAGTAAACACCATAACTATAATCCTACAACATTTAGAGTAGGTAAGATTGTGTAACTTCCTAAGTCGTTCAATTAACACAAGATCAAATTTATATCAGGTTGATTTTAGAATTTAAGAGTTATGTCCCTTATATTTTAAACCAAATTAAGGTTGTGAATTTTATTGATCTCTGTTACCAAGATCACAGTCTTTGCTTTAATTTTTTTCACCTACTTGCCCCAAAGCCAAATTTAGAAAAAAAATATTCTATTTATTCAAACAAATTCTTTCATTATTTTCACTTGTCCGAATCCAGTTTGACTTGACTTGGACAAGTGGGTTACCGTGAAGACTGCAAGAAGAAGTTCATGCCCTTACATTTGTATGTTCTTGAAGCTGTTTGATGCAGAATTTGTTTGATATGATCAAAAAACCATTGTCTGTCATTCTTGTGTT
>MJUT01021409.1:231724-246267 GCA_002080005.1 Gigantidas platifrons | reverse complement strand
TATTTATTCAAACAAATTCTTTCATTATTTTCACTTGTCCGAATCCAGTTTGACTTGACTTGGACAAGTGGGTTACTGTGAAGACTGCAGGAAGAAGTTCATGCCCTGACATTTGTATGTTCTTGAAGCTGTTATATGCAGAATTTGTTTGATATGATCAAAAAACCATTGTCTGTCATTCTTGTGTTCCTTCTTGAAATTTTTTTTAATTACACCTACAAATATATATACATTTGTATATGTCAAGACTTATTTTTCTTTAAGATTAATATATTGAGATATGTAGTTGATTTGTGAATACCATTTTTGTGCCTGTCCCAAGCGACGACCCGGATTCCTAACGTCTTATGTCATGGTCATTTGAGGTCAGAGGTGATTGTTCATTTTGTTGATATTGGTTGAATTCTTTAATCTTATAACTAGTACATTGTACATAAAATCAAAGCCTGTCACAGAAGGAACGACCATTGAAAATTCACTATTACTTGACATACAAACCTTAACCATGTTTTCATAATACTCATTATGTGAAAGTTTTTAGCTGCAAAATTTAAATAACTCAAGAAATTAGTGGTTACTTTTGTCACATGTTTGTTAGTGCTAAATTATAATGGTAATTGGTTTTCATCTACCTTTGTTATCAGTGCCTATTCGCACTCTTGTCTGTGTTAGTTTGACTCTTGCCTGATCAAGATTATTGGTTAGGGTTTTGCTGTTTAACGTCACTTTCAACAATACAATGTATTTCAGTATATCATGGCGGTCAGTTTTGTTGGTGGAGAAATCTTGCAACAGGTCAGTGGTTTTCTCTGGGTACTCAAGTTTCCTCCACGATATAACTGAAATATTGTTGAAAGTGGCGTTAAACATCATAACCCTAACTCCTAGCAAAAGAAATTACTGAAAGCACCTATGTTTAAATAAATATGTTTTATGTTAGTTTACCATGTTAGATTATGTCATCAATGTTGATCATTTCATTCATTGAGGTGTAGAAACCTTATACTATAGTATATCTGTCCTACTTTATATACAATGTAATGTATTGAGTCATGAAACGCTGTGGTAATCTCTGTGCTACTGAATATAATAACTTGTAAACAGTCTAGAAATACATGCAATGTTAAAGGAATGAAACTTCAAAATTTGAATTTCAGATGAAGATTTATTGATTTATAAATGTGCCTGTTTGATACTGCTCTCCATATTTGTGGACATTTTGGGTAAAAAATGTTTTTAATGAAAATATCTTCCATTCTTTTTCACAAATAAAGAAATTAATAACATTTTTTACGGTAATATAAACATACTGCCTTTAGTTGAGGGTGTTATGGTAATCTACCGTAACACCCTCAACCAAAGGCAGTATGTTTTATATTATACTGAATGCCCTTCGGAGGGTGGTATTGTGGAGGGTGGTATTGCGGGATGTGGTATATCCTTGCAATACCACCCTCTGCTTTGGTGGGTGGGGTTAAGAAAAGTTAGAGAAAAATACCTAATCTACATTTACCAATGAAATTGCTGAATTATCAAAGAAATTTGCATAAAGTATAATATTTAATATTATTCTTCATGTATTTGCATTATTGTTAACCGAGAGACCTGAAAAATATGTAAAAGAATCGTTCAATTTTATATAATGTAGGATGCGATAAATACTTACTTTTTTTTAACATAATTCTGCTTTTGAATATTTGTCTAATATTTTTTATTCAATACCTGTTATTTACAAATCTATCTATATTTGTCTATTAAATTTTATTGATGTTATTTTATAATATTGTTTATTTTTTTAAAGATTATGTTTCATTTAAGTTTGTATGCAGAGAGACCGTTGTGGTCGTGATCGTATGGTAGTTGGATTTACAACTATCTGTGCAATCAGTGCCTATCACCACTGCAGTTGTGAGTTCGAACCTTGTTCATGGCAAGGTGTACTTGATACAACATTATGTGATAAAGTTTGTCAGTGACTTGCGACAGGTCAGTGATTTTCTCCAGGAACTCTGGTTTCCTCCACGAATAAGACTGACCGCCACTATATAACTGAAATATTATTGAAAGTGGCATTAAGCACCCTAAACCAACCAGTTATTGGTATACAGCAGCATAGGAGTGGACCTGACCAATTAGGGGGCAGGGGAGTTTGGCTAGTTTTCAAAACTTCAGCAATGGAAGTTCAAAAATATTTGTCAATGCAACATGTAGACTCAAATTTTTACAAATGAAGGTTCTGCGGTATATTTGGTTCTGAGCCCTAGGATCCAGTGTTGATAGGCTTCAGTAAGGAACTCAATAATCACCTTAAGTACAAGAAATGGACATACAATTGTATTTGGCATGGTCCAATGGGCTATGAGGTCCATCTGTACCTTTTTATATGGCCGCAAAAAAGTCCATATGAAATTCCTTACTTCACCTTGTCAAACATTTCTGGTGATGGCTTTTACTGGACAAAATCATTTTCAATAAAACTGGTGTAGGAAGAAGCAGTTGTTCATGTTATGCTGCTGTCTATGGTTTCTGTGTTATAACTCAAGTTCTATTTGAACACAATTGAGCCTTGGCTCTGGATAAAGTTTGGTATTGATCTGGGGTATTGTAACCTTGCCTGTTTACAAGACAAGAGGCCCTATGATGCAATGTTGATATTTCTTTTATTTGCATGTATGCAGAGAGTTTGATTTTCATCTGATTTTGATTGGATTTTTTGTAATGAATTTCTGAGGAAAATCCCTTTTTGAAAAACGCATAGCGTTAATATGTAACTATTACCGTTTTAGACATGAAAGAGGTCCAAAAGAGTTAAGATTCAAAATTTTAACTTTTTTGTTTTTCATCCAATTTTAATGCATTGTTTTGCAAAATTATCATCTTAATGGGTTATTTATGAGCAATAAATAAATTTCTGTTTTATTTCTGAAAGGTGAACAATTTCAAAAACTTTGCATATTTGGAAGGAATATAGAATTTTTATTTTTGGTCCAATTTTGATGTTCTTTTTTTTTATTTTGGGGTTGAATTTATTGAACTGAGAGTTTCCGTTAGAGTATCCACATATTTCCTCTATCTCTTAAGGGTTATTGATGGGCCATCAATCTTTCCTCTACCTCTTATTGTTTAGGAGATAAACTCAATGGAATAACCAGATTTATCCCAGCTAGCTGTATGGTTTCCAAGATTAAAGGAGTTACAAGGAACCAAATAGAAAATGGATACAAATGTCCAAAATACAATAGATCAAGCAAATTAATGTTGACCAGCAGTTTATTGTATCTTTAATATACACTTTCCCTTTTCTACATACTGGGTTGGTATCAAGCTGTACTTAGTGTAACCTTTTTTTGCAGTGTATAAGGATGATAATTATGTATGAGATACATGATCCTATAAGTTTTTTGGTTTTCTTTTGCAATAATGAGGGAAAATATGAGTGAAAGCTTCCAGGATGAGTAAGGGTATAACCAAATAATAAAAGTGATAGTGAAAAGTCAGCAGAAATATAATTGAACACCAGTCAAAAATATGAGTGATATATTGTACATGTATAAATCATGATAGCAACACCACTGTTTTGGAGGTGCTGAATTGATATAATAGATGCCAGTATTACATTAATATACTATGCATACCTGCCAACTCACCCGATTTTCACTGGACACACTCGGGAATTCCACCCATGAAAGTGTTGTCGCCCCACAGGTGCTTAAATTAAAAGACCCCGGATTTGCAAATAGCAGGTAATCCTTCTTGTCAACTCTTGTTTTATTTTAATGGAACATTAAGGTGTATTATAAGGAAACAATAATTCAATGGATATAGCCAGACATGAATGCATACATGATACACCGGTCTGCAAGAAACAATTGATTTGGTCATTTCAGACTGCAATTCTAATAGAAAATTTCTATGTACCTATTTTCACCAAATTAACAGAACTTTTCATATATATTAGGTGATTAACGATGTGTTTTTTTTTTAAACGAGAGGACTTTTCTCAGTCATCTCTCATCGAAGGGCGAAGCCCTGAGATGAGAGATGACTGAGAAACGTCCTCGAGTTTTAAAAAACATCGTTAATTATTTTATCGCTATTTTGTATTCATAATTAAATATTTTTTGTTGAGATACTGACAGTTTTTTAAACACAAGCACTATTTTATATTGTTAATCACTTATTAACAAGGATTTGGTAATGCGACGTCATTAAGCAGAAGTTATAACGTCACATTAGAAAACAGCAATAATATTACGTACATGCGTCCTTGACAGCGCTTAGTTACTGGCGATAATTTTCCATCTCACTCTACTAGCGTGAGATGGGAAATTATCAGATAGCAAGATCAAAGGAAAACACCGCAAAATAGCGATAATGCCACATATCTACCAGAGATCAACAGTACCACTTCTTTGTTGTCTAGTTACAATATCGGGTTCGCTTTGTGTATGACTTATTGAGACGTGACAGACGTCTGATAGTCAACGGTCAATAGATCTAGAACTGACGAAAGGAGACATATAACAATACATTAAAAGTTATGTTAATTGTCATTAATACTAATGCTCTTCTCCTTCAGACATAGCGTAGGCGATTTTGGGTCTCTCGTTTAGACCCTTTGGTTTTATTGCTCCCCAAGACTTTGGCTTTACAATATTTCTGATTTGAGCGTGACCTGGTCATTGTTTTTCCAGAAACGGGTCGTGTACACTATTTAGTTGATATCTATGTTTCTATAACCATATAGATTGTAATCATTGTATGTAATTGTAACATCAATACATTCTTTTCCTTTGATCTTTTTATGGTACATATACCATACTGTAATCTACAGCTAAGAACTATGAAATAATACACTCAGATACGAGATATTGCACACTTTAAATCTGTACTGTAGTTTTATTACTCTCAATAATCAACAACCTAGATGTGATATTGCATGGCTTCATGTTGTAAAATCATTTATACCAGTGTTTTTCGAGTTAACCGTTAAACTCGGAAAACCGTGGTAAATATTACTTATACAATACATTTCTTTTGTTGTCTTTTTGTTTGTTTGTAGTTTGCATTGCTACGGAATCTAATTGAATTGTTGTTGAACTAATAAAATAAAGATATTGAAAACTGTAATTGAAATGATGAACGAGCATAAAAGCGCGCATTCCTTCTAATTCACTTTATGCTTTCATCCATGTATTAAACGTTCATTTACATCCATAAATCGCTGTTGTGGATATATACTATTTAATTACAACTGATTTTATGAGATTAAATAAGGGTATAAATGGACTTGGCTATGTTTCATTAAGATTTTCAATCACAAATGAAACCGATTAAGTTAATTTGGAAAGTTATGAACATACTCATTACTGACAGTTTACGGAGTTATCTTCAAGCGTGAATTTGCACTAAATTACAAATTAATTATTGAAGTAAGTCGAAGATAAAAGTTGTTTGTATTGAATGAAAAAATAAACTGTATGAAATGTTCATTGAGGAAAGTGAGCCTTCCATATCTCTAACTCTTGATTGTTCATTTGTTTGTGTGTCTATATTAAAGTTTAAATAGAATGTATATTACATGTTTCGACATGCAATACATACATTGTAGTACATGGAGACGTTTTAAGTACTTGTATAATCGTAGGTAAGTTATTGTATATATATATTGTATATGTGTGTTGCCGGTCCGTCAAGTTTTAGTTTGGTATCGGTGTACTCTGGAATTTATACCATCCTCATATCGTCAACAGTTAAGTAAAACTTTAGCCGTTGTAGATCGATAAATTCGAAATCTTGTGTTGGATATTTATTTAAAGGAAATTCTTATTGGCTATTTAAAGAGGCAAAGTTCAAATTTGAATGTCTTACTACACGTAAGTCGTAAGACGTATTTATTTTAAGACTATAAATAGTGATACGGGTGAAACAAACAAAAAAGACTACAAAATGCGTCTTAGAGTTATTCTTGGTGGATGAGAACTTACACTTTGGTGTCCATGATATAATTTCTGTTATAGAAAGACAACTGAAAGAAATACATGTATATCCACGTTGAAGGGATACCTAAAATAAGATTTCAGATAAATGGAGACTCTAGTGTCTATAAATAGATTATTTAATGGAAAAATTACTTAAAGAATATGATGAGGAATTCGTGAGTACTAAACTGTTTCAAGGAATTCAGTCTAAAGATTGTTTAGTTGTATTAGCTGGTATAAAAACTGGCGAAGATGTGAACAAAAAATGTCAGAAAACAGGCCAGTCCTATCTCCATGTTATTTTATCTTTTGGATCATTCTGGGTGCCGCGTAAGTGTGTCCCTATGATATACCAGTTATCAAACGCTGATATAGATCTAGATAGTGTTGATAAGAATGGATTGTCACCCCTGCATATGTCAATTAACAATTCGTTATTGGAACCTATGGTTGCACTTGTCAAGTGTGGTGCATCTTGTGATAAAGAAGTAGACATGGAACTACTGGCCCGTTTGCGAGGACCATCTAATTTCGAACTTACTAGTGCCTACCAGAAATTTTCACCTGGATATTGGGACGCCGTTGAAAACGACAAAGCATTCAAAACAAACGTACTAGTCAAATCATGGTGCAGGATTAATATAAGTAAACACAACAAATCTGTGATAGAATATGCCAAAGAAAAAGGTGCATGCGAAAAGATAATAAAAATGCTTTTGCAAAATGAAGCATCTATTGAATTTGCGCACGCGACGATAGCAGGCGACGAGGAACGAATGCGTTACCTTCTAATGCATCACGAGGTCAACCTTGCAACCTCTGACCTGTCAAACAGAGAAAGTTATTTTGACCATTATTCACCTCTGACCCTATATGGAGCCGCTTTAAAATATGGCCACAAGCATATATTACACTTGTTAAAAAATCCTCAGGAAGTAATTAGTGACAAAACAACACATGTTGAACACATAGATAAGTTTGATGGCTCTATAGCTTGTGTTATTATATGAAGCTTTCCATAAAAATTTGTGTTCATCCTATTTTAATCCCGGCTGTTCTGGTGATTTCAGAGAGGATGATGAACTCGAGTCTTTCTATTTCCACAGTATTGATACAACTATGTTTACATGCATTATCCAGTTATTTTGAAATTTGTTTTTAATTTCATTTAAAAAATGACTAGAACATATTTCCATTTATTTCATTTCGAATGTTCCCATCCCCCTGTAATGAGATAGGAACACTACGTTCCTGTTTCTTTCGATACAACGACATTATTATAATCATTACTCTTCAAGTGGAGTTTCATTGTATCTACTTCCCTTTCGGGTAATTGAAAATAAAATGTCCAACTTGAACGATTGTAATCAATGTTTCTACATGATTATCATTTCCTTCTCATAAATTAAGGAAGCCATTACAGATTTTCTTCATCGCACCTGCTATGTAGATCTATGCACCTGACGTGCTGTGTATAGTAAAACCCACGTAAATATCTAATTTAGTGCACACGACGTGTTTCTGGAGTAACCTTCATTAGGTATACTCACAGTCAGAAGATTGAAAATCCAAACAATCCAAAAGCCCCTAGGAGCAAGCAGACTAAAGGACACAAACAGAACTGCCAATAATCTCCAACGCGTGCTCGATGAAGATTGGCCCCAGTTTTAACCAACTATATTATTAAGGAACTACATTTATAGCATAAATATATCTAAAAGGTATCACCCAATATCAATCCTGGGTCAGAATATGAAGCTTTGCTGAACTATCACACTTGCAAGCATTTTTATTCCGTCGAATGGCTGTCATATCTGATGTATGAACATTGGATAATATTTTATGCGCTTCAAAGTAGACCTTCTATATTTCGCCCTTGGTTTACAAGCGAATTCCATCTCCTAGTGTCACTACTTTAACGAAGTAATTAGTTCGGGTGAACATATTTATGACTTCCGACCAATCCCTTGTCCTAGGCATGACTATTAATGTGATATAAGCAAAGTAGGGTATGGAAATTATATCAACAAGTGTATAGCTTATTGATTGATTGGTGTTTAACGCCAACATTAGCAATATTTCAGCCATATCGTGGCATACAAGTGTATAGCATGTAGCTTACAGCTATCTTACAAGAAATTAGTGTCTCAGTGTATTGAAAATTATTAATAGAACGTTTTAAAGAGTGATGATCAACAATTCCACCAATATCAACAAAACTAATAACTACATATTCCTTTACAACCATAGTTAAGGATGGGATGGTATTAGGATATTATTATGGTGTATAATGAGGCTAACAACTCATACAAGCCTATCATCAATACGTGAGCTCGCGCCCGGCTTTGTAAATTACAAAAAGGGTGCACTCGACTTGCAGCCGCAAGTGATAAAGATTACCAGTTGCACGCCCATGGTCGGTGGTTATCTCCGGGTACTCGGGCCTCTTCCACCACTAAAATCGGTCGCCATGATATATAGCTGAAATATTGCTGAAAGTGGCGTTAAAACATCAAAAATCAAACCAAATCATATTTTATTTTGTTGTTAAGAGGTGGTTCACTTTGCCAATAGTTGTACCTATATCTTCATTTTTCATCGTCTACATCGAATATGCGCACACTGCTCTTACGTATTGCACTGTTCTAGGTGGTTTGTTCTTTACAATGTGTAATGCATTCCTTTATCAATTTCTTTAATATGAGACGAATTTTCATTGGCATGTGCTCTTAGGATATTCTGTTCTGTTTAATTAAGACAGATTTAAGTTCTTTTTGGTCGCCAAATTCGCGGTGCATTTTCCCGCTTCCTTTCCTGGTGAAATAACCTTTTTTGCTTATCTTGATTGTTAGTGTTATGGTGTTTAACGCCACTTTCAAAAATATTGGAGTTATATCGTGGAGGTCAGTTTTAGTGGTTGAGGAAACCGGAGTACCTGGAGAAAACCACCGATCTGTCTCAAGTGACAAACTTTATCACATAATATTGCTATTTAATACTTGTAAGAAACCTTATTCTTTATTTACGGAAAACCTTCAATATAATGAAGATTCTTTCCCGGTGCATGTCTGGTATGACATATATAAAAAATAGTCTATATATGTTCCAAACCATACGCGTATTTGGACCGTACGCGTACGGTCTGCCTAGTTTTAAGAGATTATCGAGGCTTCAAAAATATTTTACAGATCAACGTTATTCGAATCTAAGATCTATTTAAAAAAAAGTTAATTATCGCAGTTGTACAATTTAGAAATAAGTATAATTTAATCTATTACAAACTTACATGTCTTGAATTTAGCATGTTCGTAATAAGTGAATTCTGCTCACTCGCAGTTTGAAATTGAATAAAGTTTTTAAAGTAATCGCCAGTAAACAGAATGTAGGAAGAAACATTTGACGCATATTTAGGTCGAATACATGTTTGACACAGACGGAGACCTACAGACTGGAACTGAGACCGACTCACAGACAGAAACTGAGACCGACTCACAGACAGAAACCGAGACTAACTCGCAGACAGAAATCGAGACGGATTCACATACCGATGAACAGACAGGTTCATAGACACGAACTGTAACTGACGCACAAATTGAGCCTGGCAGTGCCCGCGGGGATTCGATGGTCGACTTAGCTGCTCACAGACTAACGTGTTTTCCGTTATGGCTGACGTACATGTACAATCGACCCGAAAACGAAGACGAACTGAAACGACCGAAATATACTGAGACTTACGATGTTACAGATTACAGACATATACAGCATGAACTCATGGAATTTGATGACTTTATGGTACTGAACGACATTATAGTTGACCCTACTGACGACAGAAACTGTACCGTGAAAACAGACGACGGACAAATTACAACTCACGACAGGATAAGACAGATGTTGGACAGAAATTATAAAAAAAATCTGTTGAAAATACGATGAGAAAATATAAGAAAGTGTCAAAGTCTAATGCAAAAATTGAAAAAGGTAGTTTTGTAACCGTAAGAATACCTATTGTTGATGGAGCATCTGGTGATCTACCACGATTGTTTAGGGTTGATGATATTATTAAATGTAATTTGTAAAGCTCAATAAAAGTTTATGATATAATTTTAGTATTGAAAAAAACCCATATGGTCTAAATACCCGTATGGTCCAGCTCGTACTAGACCGTATAAGTATACTCATACGGTCGGACTATACGCGTATGGTCGGACCGTATGAGTATACTCGTACGGTCCGGACCGTACGCGTACGGTCCAAATACGCATATGGTCTGGAACATATATATACATTTATCTATTTATTTATAATTTTACAATTTAATTTTTTTTATTTACTAATAAGGTAAAAACAAGTATACAAATGTATTTTTATTGGAGGTATGGGAAGTTTTAGAGAGTATCTAATGTGAAAGGCCCTCTTTAAATGCATCTACCCACTCCCCAAGCTGGCCCAAAATTAGTTCCTGACAATTGGGTCAACTCCACCCTCTCCATTGTCAAGGTACGCAGAGAATCATACCAAGATACAGGGGACGGGACGTGGCCTCTAAATGTAACTCCTGATGTACAAATAGTCTCAACTACTCGTTCCCAAGATATTGGTAATTGTCAGATCAAGTTGTCCTCTAAATAGAGGTGATTACACGTCAAACAGTTAACTGTTACCTGAATACAGGTAGTTGTCCTCGGAACATATCATTGTGTTTAAACATGTCCTCTGAACAGAGGTGGTGGCATCAGAGCAAGTAAAATCTTCCCTTGATCAAGATAATTATCAGATCTGGTCAAGACTTGTCAGTACAGATAATTGCATGAATATTTTAATTTGTTGTTGAAATTTCGCTTAAAGTTTCTGGGTTTCAGTCAATGTGAATCCCTTCCATTTTTTTCTAGTTTACATTGGTTTATCTCCTGATGGATATCTAGTTATCAATATGCACGGGTCATGGAATACCATAAACAGATTTAAGAAGAGTTTGAAGATACCAAAGGAGTAATCAGAATCCACAAGTCGAAGGACAGACAACACAATGTACAAAAGAAAAAGGACAAATGGACAAACAATTTACAAAGTTAAAAAATCTAGCAACACAAATCCTACTAAAACTGGGGGTGTACTCGGGTGCTCCGGAAGGGTTTGCAGTTCCTGCTCCACTGTCGTGTTACAAACCTGCTGATAAGTCATGAATGAGGAAAGGACCGGAAGGTGTCAATGACAAGTGGAACATATCCATGCTCCTTTGTGACACAAATGTTCCATAACCATTAACAAGTCATGGTGACGACCGTAAAACGTTCGAAGTGATGATTTCAACTTAACCAATAAGAACCCTTGGTTCAGTAGCTTCCTTGTTATCAGCGACCCTCTATCAAGGAAATCCTGATAGGAACCACAAGCTCTGGAATATCGAATCAACTGAGAGATATATATCCAGGCACTGCTGGAATGTTGATATATGTATCAACTTGCATATACATGGAAAGTTCACAATGGGAAAATTGAAATCATGTCTTTTGTGGTAAAGTTTCGTTCTTATCTGCCCCTCACTGTCAATTTCGAGGTGTAGGTCAAGGTATGAAGCAGACCTATATGTATGTGTGGTGTCCTTATTTCAAGTTCAATGGGAGAGATGTGTTCAACAAAATCACCAACTCTAGAATTATTAAGTGAAAGGACATCATTTATAGTGGAACCTGAAATTAAAGGATCAGCTATCTTCTTTTTGTTTTTTTAGAAGCCATGCACTGTGACCCTACCTAATTGTGCTCATCACAAACCAGGTTATGTAATTTCCATCAGTCTATCTGGTGTATTTTGCACATTTCAAGTATGCTAATAGTTGTGTGCTGTTGTGGTTATTCATATTTAGAATATGTCATATAATGAAAATTAAAAAAAAATGACAAAAAGACATCAACAATTATATTTTTTCATTAATCCATACATTATGTATTATATATACCATGGATCTTACGAATTAACTTATTTAAACCAACGAATCCGAAGGATGAGTTGGTTTAAATAAGTTCATGAGTAAGATCCATGGTATATATGGTTTGTAACATAAATACGCATTTTTCCTTTGATGGTTTAAATAAGTTAATTCGTAAGATCCATGGTATATAATACTTGTAACAGAAATCAATACTGTGTGCTTTCGTCGAGGTCCGCGTTAACCATGGAATAACATGTAGATGTATTATATATACCATGGATCTTACGAATTAACTTATTTAAACCAACGAATTCGAAGGATGAGTTAGTTTAAATAAGTTCATTTGTAAGATCCATGGTATATATGGTTTGTAGCAGAAATTACACGATTGACAAAATGGTGTTCTCTTCGACGTCCGCGTTAACCATGGAATAACATGTAGATCTTTATATTAATTAATGACGTAAGCTCTTCCCACTTCCATAGAAACTTAACTATTATTCTCATGTGACGTCAAAATCATGGAATAACATCAAGATCTTCATGTTAAACCATGGTTTGTAGAAGTTCACTATTTTTAAGTTGATTACTGCATAAAACATCAAAGGAAAAATGCGTATTTATGTTACAACTACATATTATCGTTGCCATCTACATGAAGTTGAAAAAATGTACATATCAAACCGACACAATAAAACACAGATCAAAAATGTAAGCATTTCCCATACAAATGCAATTTACGTCTTTGTAACAACATACTGAAAGAGAACAACAAATCCTTCGAATCTGCTTCTTTCAACCTCTAACATGGTAATAAGCTAGCTAGCAAAGTTTTAAGGAATTCCCATTTAATTCCTCCTACATTTCAAATCTTTTTTATGTAATTTTTTAAGTCATAAAGGGAGCTGTAATAATATGCAAATCTCCATATAGGAAAACACAAGCAAACGGTTTGAAGAAAACGAGAACAAGTTAATTTTCAACGAGATGATGACGAGGTCCGCTTTGTACTAGACCAACGCAGCGAGTTGGATTTTTATAGTGCTAGCTCACTGAAACAACAGTCCGTGAGTAGACATGTTGCTCCACTCAGGACATATTATTCTGATTCCCAGCCAACCAGTTTTTGCTTTTTCTCCTTAATGCTGCGTGATTAGCAGAGAAGCAACGCATAATAATTTAATAGTCTTTGGTTTGACCCAACCTGGTCCCGAACCCATGATCTACCGCACTCGAAGCGAGCACGCAGACCATTATGCCACTGATGCCGTTCAAACTTTTTGATTTGATTTTTGGTGTTTAATGCCACTTTCAGCAATATTTCAGCTATATCATGGCGACCAGTTTTAGTGCTGGAAGAAGCCGGAGTACCCGGAGAGAACCACTCACCATGGGCAAGCAACTGGTAAACTTTATCACTTGCGGCTGCGAACCCACGCCGTATTGGTGATAGGCTTGTATGAGTTGTTAGGTAATCCAACTACCTAACACATTGAGCCACACGGGCTCTCAATTGATTTTTGGTTTTTAACGCCACTTTTAACAATATTTCAGCTATATCATGGCGACAAGTTTTAGTGGTGGAAGAAGCCGAAGTACCCGGAGAGAACCACCGACCATGGGCAAGCAACTGGTAAACTTTATCCAGGGGATGTCATAGGGAAAGGGGACGGAATCGTCAAGGGAGATAATCATTTCCAGGGCCTGCTTTATCACTTACGCTGCGAGTCGAGTGCACCCTTTTTGTGATTTACAAAACCGGGCGCGAATCCACCCCGTATTGGTGATGGGCTTGTATGAGTTGTAAGTAATCCAACTACCTAACTCATTGAGCCACCTGGACCCCTCAACCTTTTTGATGAAATATTCAGAGTAAAGAAGGATATAATAACTCCTTCTAGAATGTTCCAATCAAACTGCTGTACTGGTATGCAGATCTCAATAAGGGATTTATGAAGCCTGCGCCAGTTTTAAGGAATTTCTTTTTAAAATGAAAGGTGTTCGACATATATAGTTACTGATGAACTAGTGTAAAGTCAAAAGGAACAATAATCCTTCAAAAAATGGTTACAGTGAATATGCTGTAAAGATATGCAATTCTCCATATGGTAAGCAAACAAAGTGTTAAGGATTCACTTTTAAAATATAGAATTTGCATGTACAATTTTTGTGTGACAGATGGAGGGACAGGATGAAAACAATTTCATATTTAATGATCAGTCTATCATTATTCATCTGTATTTTTTCATGTTGATGCTAATTTTATGAACAATAAATTACAGTTGAACCTTGAGTAAAATTCATAGTGACTCATGAACTTACTTGAAATAGAGAATTAGATTTATCTGGAAAATATCAAGCTTAAAGCTATTACTATGAGAAAATAATGTTAACTTCAAGCTATCGGAGGAAATGACCCATCTGAGTTCGTTAATAAGGAACCGACCATTTAACTTGCAAAGGGGGGGGGCGGGGGTGGTTATGATTTTTATTATTCGTTCAGAAAAATTTTTTCGGACGAACACGAGCGTTAGAATATTTATTGTTTTTTCCAGAATTTAACATTAGGTTATATGCCAAAAACTCTGAATCAGATTATTTTTTTCCTCCTCCACCAAAATCAGAATATT
>MJUT01021409.1:211833-224682 GCA_002080005.1 Gigantidas platifrons | reverse complement strand
TTCTGAGATACACCAATATCTAATAACATTCTGTGTGAGGTCATGTCAGGTAATCTTTCTTCCAATTTCAACCATATACAACAATCATCCCACCTCGGTTTAACCTGGGGCAGCTCTATGTCTTTTAACTGCTCTATAAAATCGTTATATTTATTAGCAATATTAATGCATTCCTGGCTAAATTGTTCTGGATAAGTTTGGACCTGAGTGTTCATGAATATCCTTCACCGATTTTGCCTTGTCATTTATCGTTGAAAATTTGATTGATGAAAACGGATTGGACGGAGAAGCATATTAAAATGTGAGACGGTATCAAAATTTGCCACACGATGCAAATTCAACTGATGTCAAAAGAGCTGAGAATACTAAAGAATTTATTTCAAACATGTTGACTCAAACCGACTGTTTGAAGAAGAAGGTATCAAATCTGAGATCAAATTTATTTAATCCTAAAAACATTGACTGTAAAACCATATCAAAGATAAGTTAGAATTTCATGGTGTCTTCTGAAAGGAATTGAAGGATCAACATAGACTTTGACACGAAAGTTAGATAATGTTATTTATGTGGCACAACAGCTAAAAGCTAAATTTTATCCAGCTGTACTGTAGTATTGAAAACTGAGGTTAGAGTAGTACAAGGAGGAAAAAAGAAAATACTAAAACACAAGAAAGAAAAATAGAAAAAAGAAATCATTAATGAAAAATCTTCATAAATTATCCAAAATGCTGGGAGGACCAAACGGTCATATGACATGTTTGGGAAATCTGTCATGAGACACAAATTACAATAGAAAATATGAAAGTTTTAGACAGAAACTGAATGCTAACTCCGCGGTACCATTTAACAACTTGGAATATAATTTGTTATGCTACAGCATAAGTTTTTCGAAGAATCTGGTAAAGAGGGTATGATTAGCATTATAAGCGTATACGTACTAACAGATTGACAGAGGATTCGAAAGTCGACAATCCGCAACTTTCGGCAACCAGCAGTAACCCCGAGGTCCGACCAGCATTCCCTAATATCATCCTTTTTTTTTTGGGTTAAGAATAGGGCCACTGAAGAAAAACAAACCTCGCAAACACAAAGAAGAGAAGAGGTTGTAATTTTCAACTATTCTTTTTTAATTCAGAAAAAATGATTATGTAAAATGTCATTTAGACTCTGTCTCTCCTTTGTGTAAAGTATATGTTATGTGGACATAGATTTTGGAAATAACGCTTTTATGAAAGTAAACCCGTGGTTTTATTGGGCCTCAAATCCTCAATTTTGAGAGAGAAGTCTCAGTCTGTCCCCGAGGCCCCAAAGCAGTCTTATTCCGCCTTGCAAAATTTATCTTGGAAGCCGTTATAATACACAATAAAATAATAAGTTGTACATCAATGTTACGGACTATAAAAAGAAGGTCCCTTCCTCCATTTTTTCTTCAAAATATATTCAGATGTTCATTGGTTAATGAAACATTCTATCGAATATTAGAAAAATAGTATGTAATATCTGGGACTATTATACAGTATAATAGTCCCAGGTAATATAAACGTAGATATCAGTACACTGTACATACTAAATTACACTTTGAGTATTCTCGCGGGAGTTACCGTTCTTTCATTCACTAGTCCGGGATTTTCAGCATAGCCACATCCATATTCATTTTAAAATTAGTGTAATTACAACGCATGCGTATTTCCGGTATGGCGCCTACTTTGAAAATCAAAACAATGTTCAGTTCATAAAATATCAGTATGTAAATAAGTACTGTCATGGAGCAAACCCTTATAACACACATATTTCACAACACAGTCGATAGTAATTCAATGTTACCCACATTATGTAATTGCTCATGAATGTTACGAATAATCAGATCATCTGAAAAAAGGAACTCTTAAACTAATCTCTTCATTTGACTTGTCTATTTATTTTTTTGGTCTCTGTTTTTAATTTTATTATATGCTATTAGTAACTAATTAATAAGCAGTCACACATTTTGACGTCTAATACGTTATTTAGTCTACAGATTTGACTGAATGAACATCTTTTTATGCTGTTAATGAAATGAAATGTTTTTTTTCTTCACAAATGAGATGTTCACAATGACAATGTCAATAATAATATTTATAAAATTACAGTGAAACCTGTGTAAATCGGCCACCATTGGGACCACGTTTCACGTCCGGTATTGACAGTGGGCCGGTTTATTAAGTGTCTACTCTCTGACTACCGTACAAGTGTTTTTTTCACGGGAGCCAAATTTTGCGTTTTTGTTCCAAATTGGTGGATTTTTTTAGCGGTATACTTGATTTTTGCGATCCTGAGTTTTAACTCAAATCAAATTTTAGCGGATAGACCCGTTATATTAGAACTACATTGTCTGAATTGCTTAACTAACAATTCAAAATGGGAATTGTTTTGAAATAATTGAGTATCGTAATTTCTTATGCATAAAAACTGGGGACTTGAAAAAACAAACTCTTACCAGTATTGCATATATCAGAGTTCTTGAAAAGATTTTAATCTTGTTAGACATTCAGACTGACAAGAGGGAAAGTTTTGTCAGTCGAACAGATATTTGTCAGTCCGAATATTTTTTGCTATTTTTATTAAGATAAATCATTTTTATATAATATGAAACAGGCACGGCCTTGAATGCTCGCGAATCTGAAAATTATCTGGCAATTTCACACTCATCAAAAAGTGTAGAGATTTTTTTGGACCGAGATATATCGGGGCCGGGACGACTTTTTTTAGTCTCATTCAATCGAGTTGTCGTTCCTAACGAAATCTCAAAAGTTAACTTCCGCGTACAAACAAAAATTCTTGTCAGTATGTCAGAAGAGATTTAATTAATTAAAAAATATCAATATAAGTAAAACAAGCTACCAAAATAGCTTTTATTACACACGGGTTCCGGGTTTCAGTGATGTCGGACGTACGAGAGAGGGTACGAGACTTGGGATCACCTTTGCGCTTTATGTTACGAAGATTTTCATTAGTTGGGTGTGTTAGTGTGTTACAGTGAACGTGTTTACAAATGCGCAGAATTTTTTTTTATCCGTCAGTATGTGAGGCCATATTTGTCAAACAAATTCTAAGTACACATTTTATACCATAAAGAGCTCGCTTACGCTCGCATATTAATTTAATAAGGCATTATATTATCCTGAAAACAACGATCACGTTTATCTTCATATTTTCTTTTGTCCGCCTTGGTGGCAACATTTTCTTGCATTTTACCTCAGGTTTAGCGTTTTGGGAGAAAGATATCGGCCATCTGTCCATTACTGAATATTTGTCCTTGACCGGACAAGGTAACTTACGGAATAGAAAAATAATATCGGAAAGGAAACAAACTTTTTATGCAAATTCTTTACCGGTCCAGTGGACCGACAAAGCCGACACTTTTAAGGAACTCTGAGTCAGATATATGATGCACAGCATCTTTGATACTGCTCACATTGAAGTGCCTAAAGATTGTCAATGACAGGCCTAGATTGCACACTATGCAGCTGTCGTCTATGCAACTTTCTTTTTACCTGAGTTGCGACGAAGTCGAACTTGGCTTACAATGTATAATCTGGGCGGCTCAATCGTTTCCGCACAATATCTTAAGAATGAAATGTCTGATCTAAATGAAACTTGGTACACACATGCCAGATGGTGAGAGGAGGAAGTCTATTGATATTGAGGATCGTAGGACAAAGGTCAAGGTAACAACTTCTAAAAATAGAACAAAAATTTGATACTTTTTCCGTTTCCACACGATATCTTAAGAACAAAATGTAGGATCTAAATGAAACTTGGTACACATACCGGTATGCCTGATGGTGAGAGGAGGAGGCCTATTGATAATGAGGTTTGTAGGACAAAGGTCAAGGTCACAACTTCTAAAAATAGAACAAAAATTAGATACAATGGAATTGGTTTGTTTCCACACGATATCTTAAGAACGAAATGTCGGATCTAAATAGATCTTGGTACACACATGCTTGATGGTGAGGGGAGGAAGCCTATTGCTATTGAGGTTTGTAGGTCAAAACTTCTAAAAATAGAATAAAAATTTGATAATGTTTTCGTTTCCGCACGATATCTTAAGAACAAAATGTAGGATCTAAATGAAACTTGGTACACATATGCCTGATGGTGAGAGGAGGAAGCCTATTGATAATGAGGTTTGTAGGACAAAGGTCAAGGTCACAACTTCTAAAAATAGAACAAAAATTTGATACTTTTTTCGTTTCCGCATAATATCTTAAGAACGAAATGTTGGATCTAAATGAAACTTGGTACACACATGCCTGATGTTGAGAGGAGGAAGCCTATTGATATTGAGGTTTTTAGGATAAAGGTCAAGGTCACAACTTCTAAAAATAGAACAAAAATTAGATACTTTTTTTGTTTCCGCACGATATCTTAAGAACAAAATGTCGGATATAAATGAATCTTGGTACACATATGCCTGATGGTGAGAGGAGAAAGCGTATTGATATGGAGGTTTGTAGGTCAAAGGTCAAATTGTCCATCCACATGTTCGCAACTCGGTTACTGATTTGTTTTATTTTTCAATATCTAAATATTTTATTAATGTATTACTATGAGTATATACATCATTACATATATTTTAATACTGATGCTGATATGATTAGGTCCTGATTTGATTATTTAAATAGGTGTCAATTTGACCTGATACCGTCACGGATGTAGGTTAAAATATTGCTACCTGTGCATGCTGTCATTATATTTATGTAACTGGAAAGTGGTATACCAGTGGCCAGACAACATAGATATTTTCTACCCCGAACTAGCTACCAAAGTGTACAGAACACTTTTTCTCCGGGTTCGTCTCTTAACCCGTTCCTTTGGTAAATGATACATTGTATTAAAGTAAAACATGTGTACAGTTTATTATGGTTAAAAGTATGGTTAAACATTATTTCAGACACAATAAATGAAATAACCTCTACACATTTGTAGATTTTATTTAGTCTTTCAATGAAACTTGGCATTTAAAGATAAGCTATTCATTGCTTACTCAACATGCATTATCACTAGTATCTATCATGTGTATGATGATGTTATTGATGTCTGTCTCAACCTTTAAAACTGTCGTTATTCTTTATATATCATTGTTTTTAGATGTTTGTAATGTTTATTTATATTATGACAATAACCAAATGGTCCTCGCTGTCAATTTATTCTGATAAAAAAGAGACAACTCTGTGCCACCTCCGTTTTTGAATTTGATCATTCAAAATATTAAATTTTAACAAATGTTATATTTCATGATGCCTTTATGATTTTTGTCATTAATATTTGATGGAAAAAGTAGAAGTATATAGTATATACTCGATATAAAACAAAGAGAGATAACTGCAAAACTTTTTAAGACATAACTCAGATATGCTAAAAATATTAAAATTCGGCTTTAAAATATCTGGATTATCATACATTATACAAAAATGTACTGATATCGATCCAACTGTTGACATTAGATTTAATATATCCTCTCAACAAAATAGATTGTAAAAACAAGGAAAATACATGTAATTTCTAACTTTCTAAAAGATCTTCTTTGATTTTACTTCTAAGTAAAATTCAGTTTTTTTATCATAGCATAGTCAAGACTTTCTGAGACTCTCAGAAGTTACGAAACTCTCTTTGACTCAAACTACCAATTTTACCTCAAACATATTTTGATGTTCCAGTTGAATTTGAACCACCAAAGTTTGACTGTTTTTGCATGTTAAGTCATGGGGGTTCATGAGACAGAATAGGAAAGGTTTTTTATGATGGTTTGGTTTATGTTGTTTAATGCCACTTTCAAGAATACTTTAGTTATATCGTGAAAACCACTGACAATCTTTATCATATTTATTACAACTACATGTGTATGCATTGCCTGAGCGGGATTCGAACGTAAGTGGTGATGGGTCAGATTGCATAGGTAGTTGTAAATCCAAATACCATACAACCACGACGACCCCTATTTTATTTTATGATATTGCTAATGTGTTGTTGCACTTGGACCCATTATGAGTTCTTTCATTATGGTTTACAAGATATATAAAATTTCAAATAATACAATACAAATAATTCCTTCGCATTGTTACAAACTCGTACTGTGCGAGCATGCAACCATGAACAATATTTAAAAAAATACCTGTTTGTTTTCCAGGCTTAGTTAAGTTTGGTGACAAGATTGTACAGTGCTTTAAACAAGTCAGTTGAGGTATGTATTCCTTTTTTTTAAGTGTTGCTGATACACATATTTTCAAATGACCCATTAGTGATGAGTCTACCATTTAAGCTGTTGTTTGATCTAGGTCAATATATTTGTGTGTTAGACCTGAATTACTTTGCTTTTAAATTCTCCCTTGCCAGCTCGTCCAAATTAAAGTTATTTCCTTTCTGAATCCATTGGACAACACAAATTTAGGCAGTTCATTCTTATTTTTTCTTGCGATCTTTTATTATATAAACATTATCATTAATTTCATACAAAATATAGCAGATTATCATAAATACAAACTACATGTATGCAGCCAACAAACTCGTGTTTGTAGCATAGTTACTGTGAACACCTTCGATATTATTAAACGATGCTTTATATCAATTAAAACAAAACCCACCCTGCAGTCAAAACTTTTCTCCTGCAAAATCTACCCGTAGCTATTTTATTTAAAACCTGCTTACACACACTATACAAACAGGTTAGCTGACCCTATATTTATTATATATATTTAACTATTATTTTTAACGGGGAACCCCCATGTCAAACAAGAAGAAATACATTTGTATTGTCTCTCCTAAAGGTATATATCATAAACATTTGAGAGAGTTTCACTTGCTCTTGGCTATTTTTACTAGAATTGATGTAAATTTACCTGCATATGAAAGTAAGTGACATGGAAGATTTTGTGTCTTTGGATGATCATTTGTATGGCTCTCTTACTGGGCTATCTTGCTGAAGTGAATAAGTGAGCAATTGTTTAGCTATATCATGGCGAGAACAAGTTACATAACGATGAGATGACCAATACACTTAGTTGGATTTTTATAGTGTTAGTGCTCACCGATACAACAGTTCAGTCCACTCAGAAACATTATCCTGATTCTGAGCTCTTACTGGTTAATGTTGTGTACTTAGCGGAGAAGCAACAAATACCAATTTTAATGTCTGGTTAGAGCCAACCTCGGTTCGATGCCCAACTACCAAACTTGAGGAGCGCATGCTAACCATTACCAGTCCTTGAAATGAAAATTTGAATTTACTGGTCAGAATCAAGTTCTTGAATTTGTTTTTATATAGTTTTTATACAGTTTTATAAAAATTGAAAAAATTTACTGGTCTTGGGCTGGAGGACCGGTGACCATTGTGAGGACTGCATTACACAACCGATGTGATTACTATTTTGCTGAAACCAGTCTTTAAACCAACATGTTAGTGGTAGGTTGTCTGTCTGATTTACTCCAAGCACAAGTACGTGCTAGTACTTTATAAATGACTAGCACATTACATGTACTAAGAATAAGTGACTTATCATGTATGCTTGAAAGCTGTCTTTAGGCAGGAACATTGTTACACACTGTGGTAGGTTTTCTGTCTGACTTACTCCAAGTACAAGTAAGTGCTAGTACTTTATAAATGACTAGCACATTACATGTACTAAGAATAAGTGACTTATCATGTATGCTTGAAAGCTGTCTTTAGGCAGGAACATTGTTACACACTGTGGTAGGTTGCCTGTCTGACTTACTCCAAGTACAAGTAAGTGCTAGTACTTTATAAATGACTAGCACATTACATGTACTAAGAATAAGTGACTTATCATGTATGCTTGAAAGCTGTCTTTAGGCAGGAACATTGTTACACACTGTGGAAGGTTTTCTGTCTGACTTACTCCAAGTACAAGTAAGTGCTAGTACTTTATAAATGACTAGCACATTACATGTACTAAGAATAAGTGACTTATCATGTAAAATGATGTATGCTTGAAAGCTGTCTTTAGGCAGGAACATTGTTATACACTGTGGTAGGTTGTCTGTCTGACTTACTCCAAGTACAAGTAAGTGCTAGTACTTTATAAATGACTAGCACATTACATGTACTAAGAATAAGTGACTTATCATGTATGCTTGAAAGCTGTCTTTAGGCAGGAACATTGTTACACACTGTGGTAGGTTTTCTGTCTGACTTACTCCAAGCACAAGTAAGTGCTAGTACTTTATAAATGACTAACACAATACATGTACTTAGAGTAAGAGCCATAAACAGTTAAAGCTGACTATGATCTATAATGGAAGGTTTTTCTGACATACTGAAACCACTAGTACTTTATAAATGACAAGCGCATAACATGTACGAGACATATAATCTATGGTGGAATGTTGTCATTCTGTTTGTCTGAAAGAACATGTATACACCCTGTGGTAGGTTTTCTACATAACTTTCTCAAAGCACATCTACAATGTAAGTCCTAATACTGAATGACTACTATTGACTAGCACATTACAAAAAATGTACTAAGAGTAAGTGACTAATTGTCTATAGACAGGTTGTAAGAATGACCAGCACAGGTACTAATACCTGTATAAAAACAGCTGGCTATGTCATTTAATGGTGTGTTGACTGTCTGTCTTACTCTAAGTACATGCAGTTGACGACTGTGTTTCTGTCTGAATACAAGAAAATATTTACACCTTCACCTTGTTTGTTTGTCTGTCTTACTCCAAGCACATGCAAGTGCTAGTACTTTATAAATGACCAGCACATTATATGTACTAAGAGTAAATGACATATCATCAATTGTTGAAGGCTATCTTTCTGTCTGTCTGAAAGAACATACAGTCAAACTCTCTTATGTGACCTTCCAAGGGAACACTGAAATATGGTCACAAATGTACTGTGAAGTGAAATACAAATGAAGGTCACATATTACAAGTTATTGCTTAATAGAGGTGTCCACTAAAGCAGGTTTGACTGTATTTACACCCTGTGGTAGGCTTCCTTCAAAGCACATCTACGTGCTTGTACATTATCGATAACAAGCATTTTACATGTGCTAAGAGTAAGAAACTATTGTTGATTATAGACAGGAGCACAGGTACTTGTATACGTAGTAAGTAATAGCTGGCTATGATCTGTAATAGCAGGTTTTCTCTGACTTACTCTAAGCACATGTAAGTGCTAGTACTTTATAAATGACAAGCACATGACATGTACTAAGAGTAAGAGACAAAGCTAATGTTGACTATAGACAGGAGCACAGGCAGTGATGGGGAATCGGAAAATTGCCGCAATAGATAATTGGAAATAATTGATTATAATCGGAAAATATTCTAAATTCATTTAATGTATAGACAATATGTACATGTATTCATGAAACCAAGTTACAGATAAATATCAGCATTTTTCTGTGTTTTGCTTGTACATGTACATTGTATATATAATGATACCAGTGCCATTGGCGTCTTTCGAATATTAATTTTATAATCAATTAGTAGCATCAGCAGCTGAAAAACGGCAATCACTCCACAACTAAGCACAAGTATTACTACTTTTAATGATCTGTAATAGCAGGTTGTCTCTGACTTACTCTAAGCAGTGTAAGTGCTAGTACTTTATAAATGACCAGTAAGAGTAAGAGACATACCTCTATGGTTGAAGGCTTTATTTGTGTCTGGCTGCAAGAAAATATTGACACCTTGTTGTTGTTTATCTGTCTAACTTACACAAAGCACATGTAAGTGCTAGTACTTTATAAATGACAAGCACATAACATGTACTAAGAGTGAGAGACATATCATCTATGGTTGAAGACGTCATTCTGTCTGGCTGCCAGAACATATTTACACCATATGTGGTAGTTTGTCTGTCTTGGCTTACTCCAAGTACATGTAAGTGCTAGTACTTTATATTATAAACCAGCACATTACATGTACTAAGAGTAAGTGACCCATGATCTATGATTGAATGCTGTATTTGTCTTAAAGCAGAAATATTATTACATCCTGTGGTAGTTTTTCTGTCAAGCACATGCAAGTGCTAGTTCTTTATAAATGACAAGCACATTATATGTACTAAGAGTAAGTGACTAAACTAATGTTGACTAGCTGACTACCGGTATGTCGTTTAATTGCAGGTTGTCTGTTTGACTTACTCCAAGCACAGTGCAAGTGCTAATACTTTACAAATGACTAGCACATTACATGTACTAAGAGGAAGGGACTTGTCATCTATGGTTTAAAACTGTATTTCTGTCTTAAGGCATAGTAAACTTTCATATCATATTAAGCTCCCTGTGGTAGTTATGCTGTCTTACTTACTCCAAGCACATGCAAGTGCTAGTACTTTATAAATGACAAGCACATTACATGTACTAAGAGTAAGTGACAAATCATATATTATTAGATCACCTTGCCAAAGGCAATGTGAGCTTTTGCCATCACTTGGCATCTGTCTTCTCCTCTAAAACCCCTCAGCCAAATGAACTGAAAATTGGTATGAAGCATCTATAGAAAATTCCTCTTTAATGATTGCTTATTTTGTCCCGATCCATTAACAAATATGGCCGCCACAGGCAATTCTTGTTTCTGATTGGCCCATTTTTTAAAATCTTTTCTGAACCCACTTGTTTATGGTTGCCATTATGTCTGTCTATAAGAAAATATTTACACCTTATTGTAGTTTGACTTACTCAAAGCACATGAAAGTGCTAGTACTTTTTAAATGACCAACACATTGCATGTACTAAGAGTAAGTGATATAACTAATTTTGTTGAAAGTTGTCATTTTGTCTGGTTGCAAAAACATATTTACACCTTATTGTAGTTTGTCTGACTTACTCAAAGCACTTACAAGTGATAGTACTTTATAAATGACCAGTACATTATATGTACTAAGAGTAAATGACAAAACTAATGCTGTCGATAGACATTACATGTACTAAGAGTAAGAAACATATTATCTATGGTCGAAAGCTGGATTTCTGTCTTAAAGCAGGAACACTGTTACTCCATATGGTAGGTTTCTGCCTGTCTTTCTCCAAGCACATGCAAGTGCTAGTACTTTATAAATGACCAGCACATTCCATGTACTTAGAGTAAGAGATATATCATCTATATTTGAATGCTGTATTTCTGTCTTAAAACAGGACCATATTTACTCCCTGTGTAAGTTGGTCTCTCTGACTTACTCAAGGCACATACAAGTGCTAGTACTTAATAAATGACCAGCACATGATATGTGACATATCCTATATTGTTGAAGGTTGTCATTCTCTCTGGGTGTAAAAACATTTGCACATTATGGTAGTTTGTCTGTCTGACTTACTCAAAGCACAAGTGTACTTTATAGATGACTAGCACATTACATGTACTAAGAGTAAGTGATATAACTAATTTTGTCTATAGACAGGGTATAAGAATGTCCAGCACAGCTACAGTCTGTGCCAAAAACCACTAGCCCTATGACCCTGTCTAGTAAAAATTGCATAAAATTTACTTAATCAAATAGAAAAAATTGTTCTAAAATACTGTTCGGGCCAGTGACTTATCATCTATGGTTGAAGCTGTCTTTGTATCTGAAAGAACATATTTTACTCCCTGTGGTAGGTTTTCTGTCTGACTTGCACAGTGTAAGTGCTAGTACTTTATAAATGACCAGCACATTGCATGTACTAAGAGTAAGTGACATATATATTGTTGAAGGATGTCTGGCTACAAGAACATATTGACACCCTATTGTAGTTTGTGTGCCTGACTTGCTCCAAGCACAATGTAAGTGCTGGTACTTTATAAATGACTAGCACATTACATGTACTAAGAGTAAATGACAAAACTAATGTTGTCTCTAGACAGGGTGTAAGAATGACCAGCATATGTACTAATAACTGTATTGAAACAGCTGGCTATATCATTTAATGGTGGGTTGTCTGTCTGACTTACTGAAAGCACATTCAAGTGTTATTATTTTTTAAATGAACATCACATTTTGCCCTGTGCCCAGCTACTATGGAATGCCCTGTGTAAGTGCTAGTACTTTATAAATGACCAGCACATTGCATCTACTAAGATTAAGTGACATATCATATATTGTTTAAAGCTGTATTTATGTCTTAAAGAAGGAATGTTATTACACACTGTGGTAGTTTTTCTGTCTGACTTACTCCAAGCACATGCAAGTGCTAGTACTATATAACTGACGAACACATTGCATGTACTAAGAGTAAGTGATATAACTAATTTTGTCTATAGACAGGGTATAAGAATGTCCAGCACAGCTACAGTCTGTGCCAAAAACCACTAGCCCTATGACCCTGTCTAGTAAAAATTGATAAAATTTACTTAATCAAATAGAAAAAATTGTTCTAAAATACTGTTCAGGCCAGTTTGTCCTAATGTTTTTGGCAGACTGCAGCTATGGATATATACTAATACTTGTATAGAAACAACTGGCTATGACATTTTATGGCAGGTTGCCTTGTCTGACTTACTCAAAGCACATGTAAGTGCTAGTTCTTTATAAATGACAAGCACATTACATGTACTAAGAGTAAGTGACATATTATCTATGGTTGAAGGCTTTCTTTTTGTCTGGTTGCAAGAACATATTTACACCTTGTGTTTATTTGACTTACTCCAAACACATGTAAGTGTTAGTACTTTATAAATGACCAGCACGTTACATGTACTAAGAGTAAGTGACAAATCATATATTGTTGAAGGTTTTTCATTTTCTCTGGTTGTAAAAACATCTTATTGTAGTTTGTCTGTCTGACTTACTTAAAGCACATGCAAGTGCTAGTACTTTATATATGACCAGCACATTGCATGTACTAAGAGTAAGTGACA
>MJUT01021409.1:180573-198772 GCA_002080005.1 Gigantidas platifrons | reverse complement strand
CATATGTACTAATACCTGTACAGAAACAGATGTCTGTCATATAATGGTATGTTGAATTGTCTGTCTGACTTACTGAAAGCACGTGTAAGTGCTAGTACTTTATAAATGACAAGCACATAACATGTACTAAGAGTAAGTGACCTATCATATATTGTTGAAAGCTGTATTTCTGTCTTAAAGCAGGAACATTATTACACGCTGTAGTAGCTTTTCTGTCTGACTTACCCCAAGCACATGCAAGTGCTAGTACTTTATAAATGACCAGCACATTACATGTACTAAGAGTAAGTGACATATCATATATTGTTGAAAGCTGTATTTCTGTCTTAAAGCAGGAACGTTATTACATGCTGTAGTAGCTTTTCTGTCTGACTTACTCCAAGCACATGCAAGTGCTAGTACTTTATAAATGACCAGCACATTGCATGTACTAAGAGTAAGTGACAAATCATATATTGTTGAAAGCTGTATTTCTGTCTTAAAGCAGGAACATTATTACATGCTGTAGTAGCTTTTCTGTCTGACTTACTCTAAGCACAGTGTAAGTGCTAGTACTTTATAAATGACTAGCACATTGGATGTACTAAGAGTAAGTGACAAATCATATATTGTTGAAAGCTGTATTTCTGTCTTAAAGCAGGAATATTATTACTCCCTGTGGTAGGTTTTCTGTTTGACTTACTCTAAGCACGTGTAAGTGCTAGTACTTTATAAATGACCAGCACATTACATGTACTAAGAGTAAGTGACAAATCATATATTGTTGAAGGTTGCCATTATCTTTGGTTGCAAAAACATATTTATACCTTATTGTAGTTTGTCTGACTTACTCAAAGCACATACAAGTGCTAGTACTTTATAAATGACTAGCACATTATATGTACTAAGAGTAACTGACAAAACTAAATGTTGTCGATAGACAGGAAGTAAGAATGACCAGCACAGGAACTTATATCTTTATAGAAACATGGCTATGTCATTTAATGGCAGGTCCTCAGTCTGACTTACTGAAAGCACATGTAAGTGTTAATACTTCATAAATGACAAGCACATAACTAAGAATAAGACACATAACTAATGTTGTCTAGACAAGGTGTAAGAATGACCAGCATATGTACTAATATCTGTACAGAAACAGTTGTCTGTCATTTAATGGTGTGTTGAATTGTCTGTCTGACTTACTGAAAGCACATGTAAGTGCTAGTACTTTATAAATGACAAGCACATAACATGTACTAAGAGTAAGTGACCTATCATATATTGTTGAAAGCTGTATTTTTGTCTTAAAGCAGGAACATTGTTACACGCTGTAGTAGCTTTTCTGTCTGACTTACTCCAAGCACATGCAAGTGCTACTACTTTATAACTGACCAACACATTGCATGTACTAAGAGTAAGTGATATGACTAATTTTGTCTATAGACAGGGTATAAGAATGTCCAGCACAGCTACAGTCTGTGCCAAAAACCGCTAGCCCTATGACCCTGTCTAGTAAAAATTGCATAAAATATACTTAATCAAATAGAAAAAATTGTTCTAAAATACTGTTCAGGCCAGTTTGTCCTAATGTATTTGGCAGACTGCAGCTACAGATATATACTAATACCTGTATAGAAACAACTGGCTATGACATTTTATGGCAGGTTGCCTGTCTGACTTACTCAAAGCACATACAAGTGCTAGTACTTTATAAATGACTAGTACATTATATGTACCAAGAGTAAGTGACAAAACTAAATGTTGTCGATAAACTGGATGTAAGAATGACCAGCACAGGAACTTATATCTTTATAGAAACATGGCTATATCATTTAATGGCAGGTCATCTGTCTGACTTACTGAAATCACATGTAAGTGCTAGTACTTCATAAATGACAAGCGCATAACAGGTAGTACTAAGAGTAAGACACATAACTAATGTTGTCTAGACAAGGTGTAAGAATGACCATCATATGTACTAATACCTGTACAGAAACAGATGTCTGTCATATAATGGTATGTTGAATTGTCTGTCTGATTTACTGAAAGCACGTGTAAGTGCTAGTACTATATAAATGACAAGCACATAACATGTACTAATTGTAAGTGACCTATCATATATTGTTGAATGCTGTATTTCTGTCTTAAAGCAGGAACATTATTACATGCTGTAGTAGTTTTTTCTGTCTGACTTACTCTAAGCACAGTGCAAGTGCTAGTACTTTATAAATGACTAGCACATAGCATGTACTAAGAGTAAGTGACAAAAGTAATGTTGACTAGACAGGATGTAAGAATGACCAACACATTTTAATACATGTAGTAAGTAACAGCTGGCTATGATCTATAATTACAGGTTATTTGTCTTTTTCCAAGCATATGTAAATAGTATGGTTGATTATGGCCTAATTTTAGTGAAATGTGAATTTAAAATACATATTGGTATTTATATATGTTTATGAAAAGTTCAACCAACAGCATCAAAACAAATAACTGTCTCTCACCTCAAATTATTAAACACTGAAAAGACTGGATGGACAGGAGTAGAAATGTAGGAGAGTTAAATTGAATGACACAAACAGTTTTTTTACATTATAATACTCACAATCATGTAGATATTGTTTTACATATAAATACTTGTAATATCAATCTAAGCTAAAAATTCTATTAAATTTATGAATGGTTATAGGCACCTCTTTGCTAGCCAAAGGATTATAGCAAATGTTAATTCGAAAAAATGAAATAATAATTGGTTAACGGGAAATCTCTCATGTTTACAGGCTCTAATTGGTCAATTCACTGTCAGGTGTTAATGTATAAAAAGTTGTACTGTTTTGATATTACTAAAAATAGAATGATTAAAAGCTGTGTTGTTTTTGTATAGCTAAAAACAGAATTATTAAAAAGTTGTGTTGTTTTGGTATGACTAAAAATAGAATTGGGCTGTTTAAAAATTAAAGTAATTGGAAATTGATGTCCTATTGAATTTTAAGGACCCACATAAGTCCAAGTTTACTAATTTATCATCGGTTTGTGAAAGAAATTAAGAGAAAAAAAAATTGCAACATTTTATTAATGGCTTTTGATCTATATTTTTGTAACACTAACAATATTTCTCAACAAAATTACAACAGAAGTAATTCTAAAAATTATTGTACATTATTAATTTATTGATACAAACAAGTTCAAAAATTAATTTTCGATCATTTTTAACCAATATTTTTAATTTAGAGCTAAAATTTATGTATTTTCACCATTTTTGAAAGTAATTTTTTGGTTTCTCATTACAAAAGTTTCTCCTAAAAAAAGGTCCACTGATATGAAAAGAACATTTGAAGACACATACACGATACTAATTCATTCACTGAAAATTTCATAGAAATTGCTTTATCCATTTTTGCGTTATTGACAAATGACAAATGAAAAACGCATGTATTTTTACCTAATTTTGTTACACTCCTGACATATTTTTTTATATATAAACTACTAAAGTGAATATTTCAACAGAAATAGGTGTTGAAATTGGAGTCCAATGAATAAAACAGGCCATCAGCATATAATTTAACAATTATCTATTAGAGAAATATTAATTTGCTTGATATTAAGACCTAAAGTTGACCGCAATCAGCTGTATCAAGTAACTTAGGGCAGTAAAATACTTGAAAAATACATTCTAATAAATTTATTTACTTCTCACTTGCTTTCTTATTACATCAGAAAAGTTCACATTTGTTTTATTTATTCACATTGTTTTAATATTTTGTTTGGTGGTAAGTACAAAAATAGGTCAGGAGTGTAACAAATGTTCAACTCAATGGAGACTTGTAGTTTTTGATGCTGAAGAAGGAAGGACTCACCCTAACTTTCCTCTGTCTGTTTTAATTTTGATGATATGACATGAGATTGGTAATTTTAGAGCTATGGTCTATTGACAAGAATGACGGTATTGGCAGCCATATTTGTCGACTGATCAAAATCACAGCAAAAGTTTTGAACTAGATACCATAAAAAGGAACATCCACACCAATTTTGGTTCCAATCTGCCCATTGGATTCAGAGGACATGACTTACAAAAAAAATTACTACGACGGATGCCAAATGATGGAAATAGCTAAAAAGTAGGAGTTGTGTCAGGAGTGTAACATTTTATGTTGATAGTTAAATACATAGCTATTTTCCAATGAATGAAACAATTATTCACAAAACATTTAATATTTTAATTACCAATATTTATATCCTTCATTTCTGCTTTGTGAAAACTAGAATGTCTTAATCATTTTTGAAAAACTCTTTGAAGTGGTCATGATTATATAGATTATTTTTCAATCAGCGGCTTAAATAAATTATAACAAGGAGATAGAATGCTACAAATATAATAGAATTGCATTACAATACCTCAGCAAGACACAGATGGTCAGTTTCAGTCAACCAAATTTTCTAAATCTGACTAAAATGTAAGTTCAATAGTGCTTGTATTTAATTGGATAAAAGCGTTACACTCCTGACATAGATGTTTTGGCCACACAAAAGAACAAGGGGTCATCAGATCATTATGCTTGTCACTCATGATCTTTGACAGGACTGTTGACTAAATTAAAACACAAAATATTATAATTAATAAGATTGTGTTAAAATTATGACCTTGTAAATTTGAATGTTACACTCCTGACATATTCCGCAGGTGTTCTTCTATTGAACATAGGATTGATGCAAAAGCTCAGAGACATGTTGATGCTTCTGGTTTCAGCTATGATACTTAAAGAGACAATTAACCATTGTCAGTTGTTGATAAGTATGCTACATACCTAAATAATTTCACTTTTAGACAACACAAACAGTTTTATTGACCTTTATTTTTTTGATAAATGGTAATTTTACCTATCCGGTCCTGTCTTCAAAATTAAAAAAAAATGCATAAATTATGCATGAAATTTTACCTAAAAAGTTTTCCATAAGATATATTTTTCTACTGTACAATTATTTGTTTTCTAATTACACAACATAGCAGTACATGCATCTTTGTAAATGTCACACTAAAAGTGTTACACTCCTGACATTTTTTTATACATTTTTGGATGCTATTTTTTAGTGGTAGCAGATAATGCAGTGAAATTTTGCAGCAAGGTTCTATGTACCAAAATACATATTCTGATACAAAAAGATCCAATTTAAATTATCACATATTAGAATGGTCAATGATAAAAGAAATGGGGTCATTTTTTTTTAAACAGCCCAATTATTAAAAGTTGTAGTGTTTTGGTATGACTAAAAATAGAATTATTAAAAGTTGTAGTGTTTTGGTACACAAAAATGTATTACTAAAAATAGAAAGATTAAAAGTTGTATTGTTTTCGTATAGCTAAAGACAGAATTATTAATAAAAGTTGTATAGTCTTGGTATTACTAAAAATAGTAGAATTATTCAAAGTTATATTGTTTTGTTATGTCTAAAAATAGAATTATTAAAAGTTGTATTCTCTTATCCGAACATCCAACATCCAGATATTTAATAATTGAATGCAATGAAGCAAGCAGGATTCCTCTGGAATTTACATCAGTGGAAAATTTGAATTAAAATAAACCTGTTTTATATATAAATTGATATTTACTTGAATTATTTGAAAAATCTTTTTTACAAACTCATTAACAGGAGTCCTGTACTGCATATGCATTTAAAAATAATATTGTGGAAGTTGTATACTGATAATTTGTAAATTGAAATTTACTATGTAACATCTTATGTGAAACATATTATTCAAAAATCTTATGCAGGCAACTAATGCAAAATTCAGAACTTGATACTAAGCTGTAAGTGCTCAATGGTGCTCCTAGATAGGAGGGATTTATATGATTCCAAGCTTTAAAATTTATATGTTGTTTGGCTTCAACCTAGCTAGCTACATAGGGTATCGGGTCCGTTCGCCCTAACTACACGTTCGCCCTGATTATTAAAACGTAGTTTAAAGACCATAATGGATATTTTAATTTAGATTATAGAAGTAATGATATGTGAAAAATATGGAAATTAATTAAGTTATTTTCAAGCAATTATTACGTATACTATTTGAAATACTTAATTGAAATTTATAGATAGATAGATAGATTTATTCGATAAAATCATCATATATTGAATTATTTCAACAAGTAAAAAGATGACCCTCTGACCGGCGATAATGGGAAACGACCTACAATGTAGCTCTGCGTTTGAGGCTATATTACTTGACGAATACCTATGTCCATTGACTGTACACTTTAGCATGCCGCATATTTATAATTTCTCAATTTATTATCCATAAGCAATTAAATATCACTTATTTTTCTATTATTTTTAATACCCTACATAATTATAATTATTAGGGCGAACGGACCCAGGGCGAACAGGTAATAGGGCGAACGGGAATTAGGGCGAACGGACCCGGATTCGCTACATAGGATACTAACTAATCATACATTATAATATACCTGTATTCAAATTGTTTTTATTATTCAGGTTTTTCATGGTTTCTGATATTACAATAAATAATATTTACCATTTCTGTTCATAGATAAAAATGCACATAGGTATTTGTAGATGGTACATGCACATATATGATGGATTGAAAGCTCAGTACAGAATATACTTTTAATATTATCACATTATTTGTACCTAATTGTGATTTCAATTCAATCGATAGATACAATGTATATAAAAATTTGTTAGATTAAAATTGAGTAAAAACATTTTTATAATTCTTTTATGTTTGTATGACAAAACCTTCAAAATCAGGATTTCAATGCCATCAACCATATGTTACCAGATGAAATACTTGGAATAACGAAATTTACAATAAAAAAAAATAAACTGATTTGTTAAGAGATTGTAATTTTTATGTCTTTCAAAGTTTATATATTTTATTATTGACAACAAAACATTAATTAATTTCATTTCGACGTAGACTAACAATATCATTTAAAATAATATAAGATTGGGATATGTTAAAAAAAAAATTCAAAATTTATATAGGAAGTAAATAAATTTAGACAAAAAATATCTTACCTTGTTCTGCAGGTCTTCACGTATATCTGTGATCTGATATTATTTTAAGAGATTAAAATTTATGTATCTCTCAATTAGGAAGCCCTTACTCATTAAAGTCAGCTGATTAAACCCTCATTGGTTATTGTTAATTACTCAAATTAATTAAGATAGGGTTTGTAATGGCAGCAACCAATTACATACAGAAGCCATTAAGTCAGAGTAGAAAATGTTTACTGTTTAAGCCATACCTTCTAAAAAAAAAAGGAAAAGTTATGATACTGAAAAAGACCAAAGTTTAAAATGATTTTTATTTTCATTTATTACAATAAAGGAACTTTTATTAAAGAAAAATTATTTCCTCCAAATAATACAACACTGCCATCCATTTTATTGTAAAAAAAAACTTCAGTTTTAGAAATCTGTCTTCCTAAAAAAAACTAATTCAGTCATCAATAAAGTAAGATTTTATAAAAATCAGTAGACTTGAACTGGAGTGTTGAAATAATTAAACAGTAAAATATTTCTCTTATATAAATTTTGTTCTTTTACATGTAATAAACAAGAACCAAAAAATATATGCATAAATCAACTTGAATGAATATATTCCAATTCAGTAGCATATTTTTATTTTTTCACACTGATGCTAACATTGTGATTTTTGCACAATACATATAATTTTGATAGTATTCTTTTCCCGTTCTTTACCCACGTCATTCAGTTAGTTCATCCCACATTTTGTTTCCATTAAAGTTCCCATTTAATAAATCATTTGAAATTTCTACACAATGTCAGGGACCATAAAAGGGAAGTTCAATTTGGGACTATTTTTCCATTCTGGAGTTCTGCTCCTTTTTACTTTAACTGGATATTTCATTCTTCTAATTTTTTTGAAATTTAAATTCAGTAGAAATTAAAAAAAAAATCAAAGCCAATTCTTGTCCTGTTTGAGTTTTTTCATTGTTAGAGAATTTGAATATCAAAAACATGATATTGAAATGATAGTACATTTGAATACTAAATATTTAAATTATAGTTTAAATCATGAATATTTTAATATTGTGCTCCATAAAATAATTTTAAAATAACTACAGAAAACTGCATACATTTTTGCTTTTTTGATACAAATTTTTATTAACCTCAGGATAATTAAAAAAGAATGGTGATCAATAAATGAAATATTACTATGATGAAACCTTTTGCATGTCTCTGTACACCGATGGTAGCATCCCAAATTGTAGATTCTCAGTTTTCCTAATCCCAAATTGCCGATTCTCAATTTTCCTAATCCTAAATTGCTGAGTCCAATTAGCCGATTTCCAAATTGCCGACATATGAAAAATATTGTTATTGCAAGTAGAATAATGCTTCTACTTTATGATGGAAAATTGTAAATAATTAAATAAATATTTCTTTTGAAATGGTCCGACATACCAGGGAGTTTAGATTATAGCATTCATGCTCAAAGTCAAAAGGATATAAAATGGTGGATTAGTCCTGCAGACAAACATGATTTCTGTCAAGATGAATGATGCCAAGAAATAATTTCAAAACATATGCTCTGTGAATAATAACTTACTAGCATAAACATGAGAGAATCCACATTTTTGTTGGTATAGTACTAGGTAAACGGACAGAAAGTCACAGGACAAAAAGTCACAATTTTGATAGGACAAAAAGTCACAGGACAAAAAGTCACAAATCATTAATTTAATACACATAGGATAAAAAGGCACAGGACAAAAAGTCACAAATTTCAATTTTAAATATAGGACAAAGTTTGCTTGTATGTTCATGACATTTCTTTTCCCACATCAAATTCTACAGCAGATAGTTAAATTGATTCATTTGATAGTGATCAGATCTTGATGCAACCTGTTTTGCTTAGGTTAAAACTATGTGGTGACCTCTGGATGTGTATTCCATCATTGCTTTTAGTGATATACTGGAATATTCATGGCATTTTGTCAGTGGTGAGGTGTACTCGATACAACATTATGTGATAAAGTTTGTTTGTGTTGAGGTGAACTCGATACAAAAACACTTAAAAACATATTACTGGAATTAAACATAATATTTAATATTTAGGTTGATTTTTTTTTAATCAAAAATTTTTGTTAATTGAAAATGAACAAATAATGAAAATTGTGACTTTTTGTCCTATTTTTTACAATATTTGAGGTTGTGACTTCTTGTCCTGTGACTTTCTGTCCTACATTCTAGTACTAGTTCATTTTTTGATTCCCGAAATCATCAATCAGCTCTAAATAATTTGATATTTAACTTACTAAATTATGCAAATTAATAAAGATAATAGAAAAGGTATTTTACGATCCAGGCTGAAACATACCAACCATTATTTATCTGATGTACTTGTAATTATTGTAAATACTAACTAAAATGTACTTCTCTATACCTTTGTATATGGTTTGTTGAGAATAAAAGATTATAACGACAATTTTCGGCATTTCTTTTTTCTTTCTTACTTAAAAACTCTAAATAAGCATTTACTTATTTGTATAGTTTATTTCCATTGTTCTTCAATTGTTTGAGTAATGAGTATCGGCATCTCCAATTCATCAATCAGTATGCATTTGATTATGGTTTTTCTAATTAAAATTGCACGAAAAATATGTACACAAAATAAATAAAAAATAATATTATGAAATTTTGTCATTTTTAGCAAAAGTTGCAAATATGGGATTCAGCAATCTGGTACTAATAGCCACTGAAGCTTTCTGAACAAGATTTTGTTGCTATTTTAGCCCCAACAATTTTTTGAAGTGTATATCAAGACTTTCTTTCTTTAATTTTTTCTAAATCTGAAATCTAATGATTATTAATTGGAATTGTTTTTATTATTACTAAATGATATTTACTTTGGCATAAAACTCTGACATTTATCTATTTAATCACATTTCATTTTAACGCTTGAAAAGACTTTGAAAACTGTTTCCAAAAACTTTTAGCATCAAATGAATATAATATTTGATAATATGTTGTAATGAATTTTGTCGATTATGATCTTTATCCAGAATTATTTTCTACTTTTTTGGGGATAGCTTTTTTTATCTAATAATCTTGGATTCAAAAATATGTACATGTACCAATAGTGCAAGAAGTGACATATTGTAAAAATGAAAGATTTCTACATTTTTCAACTAACATTATATATAATATTGAAAATTAGGAATTGCTGCTAAGTATGGATTTCTGGTCAACTTCCAAAGAGATTGGGGGAAACATTATTTTTCAATACAATTTTACAATATGCTATCATATCTTTGCAAATTTGTTGGAAGCATATTCACATGTATTTATGTTATTGTGATAGAAAATATTTTTGGATATTTCTAAAAATATAATAAATATTTAAGCAATAATATGACAAAATTGATCAAAGAGAACAAGAACTTTTTTAGGCAAAAAGTTGAAGACAACTAAACATACATAATACAAATTAAATGGCTTTTCACAGGGGGTATTGTTTTGTTTTCATTGTAATTAGATGATTATAAATTACAAAGGGAAAGTTGTGTATGGCTTGTTATAATTAGTACAATTTATATGGAATGGCTTGATTTTTGTAGCTTGTCTTAAAAAATGCATGGCTTTGAACTATAAAGGAAAGTGTTTAATGGCTTGGTTGAGACATTTAGTTTCTACATTTGTATGTATGGCTTTGTAAAAGAGAGGTATATAGTATAAACAATTTGGTCTTTGAAGTAACAGCTCTGTATGGCTTCATTCTGGATATTTCTAAAACTATGTTTTTACAAACATTTTCATCAATGGAATGTTTAAGATGTTACTGTAATATTAATTAATGAACAATAAACTTTATATAATTAAAATTACCTTCAGAATTAACTTTTTTTTTCTAAATGAAAATTTATGACAACATTAAATTGGTTTTGTGTAATTAATTCTTGAAAATATTAATATACAATAACTATATTTTTTTAAGAATTTTTGTTTGTTTGTTTGTTTTTTTTATAGAATTTCACAATAAAATCCAAATGCCCCTTGTACAAATAGAGGGCAAATACAAAAAATCACTGGATTATATATGTTATAAGATGTTATAATATTTATTGCTATACCAAATCGTACATTTATTTAATGTAGATTTTAAGAATCTAAAATGGAAGAGTTTAAAGTAATCTACTATCACTCACACAAAAAAAAATTAAATGGCCATAGGATGCATATTCCCTACTTCCTGCTACTAGTAGTATTAAACTGACCCCTGCAGATGCAATAGCTTTACCCAATGATGTTATGAATAAGTGAAATATGTATCAGTGTTCCAGATAAGGAGAGTATTTGCTGTATTTTACCTCTTCATTTTGGCGGAACATCCCATCATTTTAATTTCATTGAGTACAAGCTAAGTTAGGGGTCAGTTTCAATTGGATTAATTGAAAGGTAGCACAAAACTAAATGTTTTCGAGAGTTTTTTTCATGACAAATGTCAAATTTTCCTACATAAGATATTTGTAAATGTTAGGATTTTTTAATCTTCAGAATTTAATTATCCTCTAGTATCTCTCGCAAAGACATAAGAATGCCTTTAAAACTCCAAGCGTATATTGTTTGGTGTAGTTTTTAATGAATAGTAATCATTGTAAAAATGTAAATACCCATATTTCTACAAAAAGGGGTTAAATACCCCATTAACTTAAACATTATGTGAAGTTCTACATGTATGCTTGTAGGGGGATACACCTTCTAGATAGATATTCTGTGAGTTATTCATGGTACAACATTTATTTTAGTTTGGTTCTAGTAAATCTGATCATGAAAAGTAAATGGAAGCAAATCTGTATTTTATCGTTTGTTTATTATGTATTGCTGCTGGGAGACTGGGAGATCCAGTTATCAACAGGGGAGGGTTGGGATCCCATTGACTGGTTTAACCCCACCACATTTTCGTGCCTGTACCAGATCAGGAACTTGATTTCTAACATCATATGTCATGGTCTTTTTTTGTGTTCATTGAGTTCATTTAAGATGAGAGGTGATTGTTCGTTTTGGTGATATTGTTGGAATTGATGACCATCAGTGTACTTTCTTTTCATCAACTTCAACAATTGCTAAAATATAGTAAGATAATTTTGTAATGGAGAACCAGTGTTGGTATTGGTATGAGTAGTGAACAAACATAGTACCTTTTTGTACTAGGAAGCCTCTTGAAACAAAACATACACAACACGAAGGTCTAAAAAGTACATGTAGCTTCCAAATGATGACATTTTTTTTCTTTTGAGAAAATCAGGTTGATCATAGTTCTATTTATATGTTGTTGGTTTTGATGTCAAGTGAGAATAGTTCTTGACACTGAGATTGTCACATAGCTCAATATAAGATGTTGTCTTAATTGGATCAATGTTAAAATCTGCACCAATAACTGATTCCCTTTCTGTAGATGGTAGAAGCTCATAAATATCCATTCTTGATTGCCCCATCGGTTTTTCTCTTATGGTTTTTTCAATAGATGTTAATAATTAAGGGGCATGACTGGAAACATAAAATGAATAATGACCAACTTTTATTATACATTGTAGCGAAAAACAACATGTAAAAAATCAAAACATTTTGCTAATGGAAACTGAAATAAAAAATACTGAAGACTATAGTCATGGCATTCACTGTATGGCACAATATGGAAGTATAAGTTTGTCTTTAATAGAAATATGTACATATGTAAAGATTAAGGAACATATTTGTAATGTTCATTTTTCCTACAACAATGTTATGTGATCATATAATGCATTTTATTTTTCAGATTGAAAGAAAAACACACAAGAATGAGGAAGTCAAGTGTTGGAGGAAACAGGTTGAGTGCCGGTAAAAGATCGTCGTCTGCTGTAGCACCCCTCAGAGTTCGTAATGACAATAATCATAATATTCCTAAACAGCATCAAAGTCGTTTGTCCTCTGGTAATTCCAGAATGTCATTTGGAAGGTCTTCAAGTACAGGCAAAAGTCCTATAGGTCGTACAGGAATGGGCAGGTATGTAGGAACATAGTGATTTGTAAATTATTTTTTGTTGCTAGGTTGCATGTACTACTGTGAGTATCAGGTTAAAGTATTATGTTCATTCGTTTTGTTCGTTTGATGGTGTTTAATGCCACTTTCAACAATATTTCAGTTATATCGTGACATTCAGTTTTATTGGTGGAGGAAACTGGAGGACCAGGAGAAAATCCAACGACCTGTCCTAAGTCACTGACAAACTTTATCACAGAATGTTGTACACCTCGCCCTATTCAAGATTCGAACTCACAACATCAGTGGTGATAGGCACTGATTTAGTATACATTGTATTATATGTATGGTTGATTCGAAAACTGGAACCAGGGTAGGTGGTTTATCAACTATTGCCTTTTTACTGAACTCAAGTTTTCATCTGATTAATTTCTAACCTATAATTTTGGGAATAACTTTTAATCAGGGAGTAGACATTTTGGGAAAAAAATGTCTAATTAGCCAAAATTTACCTGTAGACATTTTCGGATGACCCCAATTAAATCATGTAGATAGTACAGTGAAACTTGTCTAATCCGAACCTCCATGGATTGGAATCAACTTTTGTGTTCAGAATAAACAGGTGTTCTGTTTATGCAGGTTAAATTGATTCCTTGTATTGGGACATTATTTATAGTTTTATTCAGGGTTCAGTGTAGACAGATTTCTCTGTGTTATTAAGTAGATATGTACATCCATGTTTTGTTGTTTATTGCTGATGCTATTTTTGTTGAAAATATATATGAATAAAAGGTCTCTGGTAATCTTGAAAAAATTCTAATGAGTGAGGTCAAATTGATGTCTTTAGGGTCATATAATTTCATGTGAAAAATATTTTAAAAAGAAAATTAAGTAAAATGCATTGTAAAAAAATCAGAAGTATCATTTACCAACATTTAAGAAAACACAAACATGACATCAAGCCAGGACCTAGATATACAACATCATATGTTACAATCTTTCTCTCATGTTCAATGAGTTGAGATGAGAAGTGATTGTACGTTTTGTTGATATTGATGGAATTGTTGACCATCACTGTTTAAAGTTTCTTTTCATTACATTACTACTTCAAATTCTACTATCGCCATGATATAGCTGAAATATTGCTGAAAGTGGCATTAAACACCAAAAATGAATCAAAAAATCAAATTCTACTAAAGTAGGCCTTCTGCCAAATTGTAATCTTGAATTCAAAGGAATAAAATAAAAGTTTTGAATTTGATTGATTCATCGGAATAGTTTAGAATTTGGATATCTTTTTCAGATTGTCTCGTGGAAGCAATATCGGCATTCGTGGACAGAATAATGTTCCTAAAGATCCAAGAAGTGTATCAGATAAAATCTTCCAAAGTAATTGTATCAAGAAATTAGTAGAGGTAAAGTATAAACACTTCAAACAACAGGTTTAACATCATGGGTTAACATTATCAAATCAAATATATACTGCCAGCAAAAAAGGTACTGTGCACATGTTTTTGGAAAACCTTTTTTAAGCAAAGTGTCGTACATGACTGCTGTTGACCAAATTTTAACCAAAGATTCTTCAGACAGTACACTGATATTGTCAGGTTTACCGTAAATGCATTTCCTTATTTATCGGCACCGTTCAATCAGACGATCTAAAGCTTCAATACGGTGTACCTCAAGGCTCTGTTTTAGGACCTAAATTATACTGCATGTATTCTAAACCAGTAGGGGAAATATGCAAGCGACATAACATGCTTTATCACTCTTATGCCGACGACACACAGGCATATCAAGTTATTAAACCAGAAGGTGATTGGGATGATCTATCTGAACGTCTGAAAGCCTGCTTATCGGATATTAGTGCTTGGATGTCTTCCAACCTCCTTAAACTCAATCAAGACAAAACAGAACTCATCGTCTTTGCTCCAAAAAATCGAGTTAAACAAATGTCGGATTTCAAGCTCCCATTCGATGGCACTATTTTAAGTGATGCTAACTGTGTTAAAAATCTGGGAGTTTTCTTTGATAAGACACTAAGTATGGAACAACAAGTCAGCGCCGTTGCAAAATCGTGTTACCATCAAATACGAAATATAGGACACATTAGATCGTACATCACAGAGAATGCTTGCAAGACACTAGTTTGCTCTCTCGTCACCTCCAGGTTAGACTATGGGAACGCCTTGCTATACAACGTGAATTTTTCAGTCATAGCAAGACTTCAACGCGTTCAAAACATGGCAGCTAGAATAATCACCCGTAAAAAGAAGTTTGACTCGATCACACCATCTCTTATGCAACTGCATTGGCTTCCCGTTAAATACAGATCACATTTTAAACTTTTACTCTACGTTTTTAAGTCATTACACGGCAAAGCACCCACGTACTTGGAAGAACTTATAGTACCATACACACCAGGTAGATCACTAAGGTCAGAAAATGAAGGTCTCGTACAACAACCGAGAGATGTTCGCACTAAAACCTACGGCGAAAGGCGATTTGACCGAGCTGGGTCTACATTGTGGAATGATCTTCCAATTCATCTACGGAAAGAACAGTCTCTTCCTCTTTTTAAAAAAGGTTTAAAAACTCATATTTTTAGACAAGCGTACTGTGATGTTTAATGGTTCTGTGATGACATTGGTATTTCTTACTAATTTGTGATGTGATTGTCATATTTCAGTTTTATTTATGTTGTATTTGTGTACTATTTTTGTGATTTACTATTTTTATTTTTCATGTAGATGCTTTTTACTTAGTAAATTATTTCCTTTTAGCACCTTTTACCATATATTTGCAAAATCTCTGTCATTTTTATTGATTTTATCACAGTCCAGTTTTATTTCATCTTTTAGTTAATGTTGCTTTTTGTTTCTGACCTATTTTTAGCTCGTTAATATAAATACTTTTTGCTTTTCTTATTACTTAATAGTTAAGTTCATATATAATTTTATTGTATGTACTCTTTATATAATTTGTCAGTTTTACATGTTAAGTGCTTAGGGTAATTTTGTAATTAGATAAGCGCTATATAAATGCATTGTAATAATAATAATAAATAATAATCATGTTTATGGTTGTTTTACAATGAGGTAACCAAGGTTTCTTAAAACTAGATTTTACATATAAAATAAACAGAATATTTTACATATAAATGATTGATTGATTGATGTTTAACGTCCAGCGAGCAATTTTTCAGCTATATTCAGGACGAGAATAATTTAAACACCACAGGAATCGAAACAAGGAAAGGTGATGGGTAGGGACGGAGAATTTTGCCAGTGCAACAGGCCTTCTATGGACCACTCATCATGAGCATAATGCTCATTATGAGCTGTTACACTGGGTTCTTTAACATGCGAAGAGGGTGGCAATCTCTCAACACGGGACCTCGGTTTTATTTACGTCTCATCCGAAGGACGGGTTGGTTGTCAATTTATCCCGCACAACCGACAGATGCCCCTTCAAGCCGAACAAGCTCTCTGTCCCATTTCTATACCCCAGGGTTCCCACGGGGTTGACCCCTTTTAGAGGACTAGTGCCTCTAGGATGGAGAAACCTGGTGCCTATTCTACCACCGGCACACCCTCTGGGAGGGAGTTTTTACATATGAAATAAACAGAATATTTTACATATAAAATAAACAGAATATTTTACATATAAAATAAACATATAATATTTAAAATATGATATGAATAGTAAATTTGAAACACTATTAAAATATGGTCTGTCTTTCTTGCAATAGATATTGTTAAATATCAATCAATCCAGGGAATATAAAATTTTCTGGCATGTCTGGCTTTGTAGGATTTGAGCGGGATTCAAACTCACAACTTCAGTGGTGATAGGCACTCATTGCACAATTAAATCCAACTACCATGCCATCACGAACACAACGTCCCCCTGGATTTGTATGTAGAAGTTTAGCTTTAGGTTTAAGTTGTTGCTGTAGATATTTTGAAGCCAAGAAGAGTCTGAAAAACAAATTTTATGATGGTGGATACCGATTCAAATTTGTCTCTTTCTTATTTTATTTCAGTTTTTATCTGAAAAGAGATACCCTCATAATATTTCATACAAGATGCTTCAGTCACCAACTTCAAAGGATTTCTTTAGAATATTTGAGGTAAGTTCATTAAAAAAATGCTAGAACTTCAGATAGTATTTTTTTTTTTAAATGAGCGGATACTTCTATTTTCAACAACATTAAAACGATACCTCATAACTGTTATTTTAGGCACAATACAATGTAATATTCCTTTTACCTGTACTAGAATTAAGGAATAACTGTATTGTATAGAATAATTGCTGGTGTCTATTAAGGATTTGATAGTCGCAAATGCAGTATTACTTGGCTGTGTAGCGGAACCAGTAAAACAGATATTTGTGACTGTCAAATCCCCAAATAACACTGTTGGCTGTGTAGCAGAACCAGTAAAACAGATATTTGTGACTGTCAAATCCCCAAATAACACTGACAACTCTTCAAGTACAATCTTATTATTTCTCTTCTAATGTAGGGCAAAAACATTTAAAAAAAAGAAAATGCAACGAAATATTTTTGATGACTTTAACACATATATCCTGGCGTTACCAAATTTCGATAACGTAACGACTTATTGGCTTATGTCAAGCTTCCCGTAGATTTTTTGTATGAAATACTTTAATAAACTTAAATTACTAATATAGTTGTTTAACTGTGCAAAAAAAGAAGAAACATCCGATAAACAGTTTGACTGGTGTCAATCTTATGAAGTGTGTCGTTGTTTTTACTTGAAAGAAAATGGCGTATCCTTATTTCGATAGGGGAGATAATTCCAACTCATTCGGCCCTAAAATAGTCGTCCCCGATATATCTCGGCCCAAAAAAATGTCGACACTAATCACCAAGTTCGAAGATACTGTGAAGTATATATTTTTTTCAAATATTTTTTTTTTCTCTCTCAAAAATTGCAGACTGTTAGAAATATAGAAAAATGAAATATCTTATGAAGCCTCAAGATGACCTTTGATTGTAGTTGATAAAATTCGAGATTTTTTTTAATGGAAAACATGTTTAATTTAAAATAAAATAAATATACAGACATAAACTTACAAAAAAATCATAGATTTAATTAGTTTTTCATTGGTAGCACTTTATTCTCACTTCTGTAAGTTGCCACTCTTTAAAGATGTCTCTGAACGTCATTTGAACAATTTCATAACAT
>MJUT01021409.1:166266-176627 GCA_002080005.1 Gigantidas platifrons | reverse complement strand
GTGTTCTGATTTGTCGAAATTTTAAAAATCTTCTTGTTAGAAACCACTAAGCCAACTGAATTGTGACTTTACAGGAATGATCATTGGGTGATCCTGTACTAAACTTGTGAATCGTTTGCTGATCAGAAATTTAAGATGGCCACCATGACTCGACTTAGTTTTAACATTGGACCTATGGAAAAAATGTTTAAAAGTCTTCTCCTCTGAAACCAGCAAGTCAATTTAAAGCAAACATGGCATGAATGGTCCTTAGGAGGTCAACTTTCAAAATTATGTCCTGTGAGCCCGACCTCCATCCAAGATTGCCGCAGTCAGCAGACATAGTTTTAACATAGGACCCTATGGGAAAATGTTTAAAAGTCTTCCCTCTGAAACCAGTCAGCCAATTTAAAGCAAATATGGCATGGATGGTCCATGGGTAGTATACTTTTAAAATTGTGTCCGGTGACTACTACCTCCATCCAAGATGGCTGCCATGAGCAGACATAGTTTTAACATAGAACCCTATGGGATTTGAATAGTAACTTAGATGTATTCGGCATGCAGACATTCTTAAGAGGACTTAGTTATGTCAGGTGAGTGATACAGGCTCATGTGAGCCTCTAGTTCTAGTCTAGGAGGAATAAAATAAGTTACTCACTTCTTTTAAAGACATTTTCTAGATTTTTGTTTACTTGTGGTAGACGTCAACACTAGGTCGTTCTATACCAAAAAGTTCCGGGTGGTGACGTCATCAGTATCCGAATGCAACACTAAAAATACTGACCTATCGAAATTAGGTTCTTATCGAATTTCGGACACTGCACAATACGTCATAGCAAATCGTGACACCATTTGAAAATTTTCAACGCAAGGCGTAAACACAGGACTTTATTTCAAAACATGTATGCTTCAGTTTTGGATAAAATCAAACAAGAAATTATTTCACAGGTATCTGATGTCTTTATTTTCTATCATATTGTTGTAATTGACATGTTGGATTTCAAGAATTTAATATAGCAGCTCATGGTTAAGAATCCTTAGTTATGACATATCAACTGGGCTTTTGACGGTAAGTATTAGCAAATGAGCAAGCACATTATATACTTATTGTATTAGAAGTAAGGGTAAGAGTTATGGTGTTTATCACCACTTTCAAACAATATTTCAGTTATATCGTGGCTGTCAGTTTTATTGGTGGAGAAAAACATGAGTACCTGGAGAACACCACTGACCAACCACATTAGAAATAAAATAAAGATTACCACCTTACTACATGTAATCTAGTGCCCATGTCCCATGCTAAGGCTTTTAGGTAGAAAATTGATTGTACTGTTAAATTTAGAAGGAGGTCAGTTCTTAAAAAGAACATTGAATTTCATTTGTTATTGTCAACCAATAAAAATACTTTAGCCTTGGAAGAAATGCAGATGGCATGTATTCTTACATCAGAATATAGACCCATCTTGCAAACTGACCAAATTCTTTGTTTTTTTAGATACATCAATAAATTGTGTAATTAGTTTTCCAATATAAATTACCAACATATATAAATAATTACATTTTCTCTACCTTATATCAAACCTCAACCACTTGGTCTTGTGATACAAGTATTAATTTACTTTTAACAGACTTAATTTATTCTATCTGTATTGGTGCCATCGTGGTCGTTATCGTATGGTAGTTAGATCTATAACTACTTATGCAATCAATGCCTATCACTACTATTGTTGTGAGTTCGATTCCTGCTCAGGTGAGGTGTACTTGATACAACATTATGTGATAAAGTTTATCAGTGACTTGAGGCAGGTAGGTGGTTTTCTCTGGATACTCCAGTTTCCTCCACCAATAAGACTGACTGCCACGATATAACTGAAATATTGTTGAAAGTGGCATTAAACACCATAACCCAACCCTACCTTTTTATCTGTATAAGGCTAATGTCTTCTGTACAGTATTTAAAATAATTGTTTTTTTATTTAGTTTATTTAATGTCATCAATGTTTATTTCAGTTTATGTACAGTTTTTTGATTCCAACATTTAAACTAGAGAAGAAACCAGAGGAACAGATTCCTAAATTATTCAAACAGCTGGGCTATCCATTCATGATATCCAAAAGTTATATGTTTGCTTTGGGCTCTCCACACACCTGGCCACATATTTTGGCAGCTGTTTCTTGGCTACTAGATTATATACAGGTAAAAGTTTCTGACATGTAATTCTCATTAACTTATGCTAATTTACTACTAAATAAAAGCAATAATAAATAATTATAAAATACATCACAAATATCATAGTAGTAGTGCATTGGCAATGGATATTTCGAGGGCATCAGTGGGCGAGTTTTTAAGATTGTTGACATCTGACCTCAAGCCTAACACCACTGACATGGGTTGGTTCTCAGATATCCACCTCACATGTTAAAGTTTCAACCCATGACCAGGTTTTTGCACTGGTCTGTTTGTTACACTAGGAGTCGTCCTGGTTTTTCTCCCCCATTAAGTCAGGTAGTCATGGTGTAGCTGAAAAATTGCTGAAAGTAACAATTTAGAAAATCCATTAATAATCCTAATCAAAGAATGTTATTACAAAGATTATATGGTTCAGGAATTTCATATGATATATGTATATATAAAATAACAGCATTTTTGAAGGTTGAGACAGACATTATCACAGAGAGTCTGTTAGAACAAGCTGCAATGCTAGTGATAATATTTGTCGAGACCTTTAAAACTGACGTTATTGTTTTAATCGGCAACATCATAATGTGTTTGACATTGCGCTGACTGATTATTTCCGATGTCAGAGACAGATTGTTGATATTGACAGTATCACTTGGTGAGAACAAAGAAAACATATCCAAATTATTGATGAATATATATACTGGTACATGTATATCTATTATTGGTGTATCTTAATCACACGGACACATATCACTGTATTACTCGTGTATTCTCAGTAACATAATTTGTTTTAAGTTATTTACAAAATTGAATGTCAAAAATTAAAACAATCCTGGTTGACAATCTAACCAATTATAACAACATGAACCAAACATGTGGAAAACCTCAAACACAGTACAGACAGACAGAAACTGATGGAAATAAAAAAAAAATGTGGACATATTTGCTTCAATTTCATAAGAGAATGTTCATAGAAAACAATTACTAGCTAATATTGTAGAAGCTGTTGGTCAGAAACTATTTTACTGTTAGGTAGAATAAAGACAATAATACTTGATATCTCTAATAGATTTCCTATCAAATGTATAACACTAAGAGGGGCTGTAGTGCCCGTGATCTTATGGTAGTTGGATTTACAGCTACCTTTGCAATCAGTGCCAATCACCACTGATGTTGTGAGTTCCAATCTCGATCAGGGCAAGGTGTACAACATTATGTGATAAAGTTCGTCAGTGACTTGCGACAGGTCGGTGGTTTTCTCTGGGTCCTCTGTTTTCCTCCACCAATAAAACTGACCACCATGATATAACTGAAATATTGTTGAAAATGACTTTAAACACCATCAAGCAAACTATATGATCTGATATGAACACACTTTCTTTTTTCAGAGTGGGGAAGCACTATTTGGTCATCTAGATGATCTGATTTTCCCTCCAGATGATGATTTTGATTCAAAACCTGAGAAGAAAGTAAATGACTTCTGTTTTCCTTCTTCATCTGCACTGGTCGTGTAATGTTTAGCATGCTTTTCTCGAGTGTGGTAGATCGTGAGCACAGATCAGGTCACACCAAAGACTAAAAAATTGGTTGGCTCAGTATCAGGATAATGTGTCTGGGTGCAGTAACATGTCTACCAACAGACTGTTGTTTCAATGGGCTAGCACTATCAAAATAAAATTAAGAGTGTTGGCTTAGTACAAAATGGACATCATCATCATCATACAACCCCTCTAAAAGGGTGGAACGAAATAAATACACAACTCTGACTTAGGACAGGACACAAAATCAAGTTTGAAGTATGCCACACTCAGTACACGTAAAAGACCATTTGTAGTAGCTACTACTGAGCAAAAGTTTGTTAGGAGTGGTCGTTGGTTACCTGTTGATAGGAGTGGTTGTTGGTGGCCTGTTGTTAGGAGTGGTCGGTGGTGGCCCGTTGTTAGGAGTGGTCGTTGGTTACCTGTTGTTAGGAGTGGTCGTTGGTGGCCCGTTGTTAGGAGTGGTCGTTGGTTACCTGTTGTTAGGAGGGGTCGTTGGTGGCCTTTTGTTAGGAGTGGTCGTTGATGGTCTGTTGTTAGGAGTGGTCGTTGGTTACCTGTTGTTAGGAGTGGTCATTGGTGGCCTGTTGTTAGGAGTGGTCATTGGTTACCTGTTGTTAGGAGTGGTCATTGGTTACCTGTTGTTAGGAGTGGTCATTGGGGGCCTGTTGTTAGGAGTGGTCATTGGTTACCTGTTGTTAGGAGTGGTCATTGGGGGCCTGTTGTTAGGAGTAGTCGTTTGTTACCTGTTGTTAAGAAGGGTCGTTGGTGGCCTTTTGTTAGGAGTGGTAGTTGGTTACCTGTTAGGAGTGGTCGTTGATGGTCTGTTGTTAGGAGTGGTCGTTGGTTACCTGTTGTTAGGAGTGGTCGTTGGTGGCCTGTTGTTAGGAGTGGTCGTTGGTTACCTGTTGTTAGGAGTGGTTGTTGGTGGCCTGTTGTTAGGAGTGGTCATTGGTTACCTGTTGTTAGGAGTGGTCGTTGGTTACCTGTTGTTAGGAGTGGTCATTGATGGCCTGTTGTTAGGAGTGGTCATTGGTTACCTGTTGTTATGAGTGGTCGTTGGTAGCCTGTTGTTAAGAGTGGTCGTTGGTTACCTGTTGTTAGGAGTGGTTGTTGGTTTCCTGTTGTTAGGATTAATTGGTGGTGACCTGTTGTTATGAGTGGTCGTTGGTGGCCTGTCGTTTGGAATGGTCGTTGGTGGCCTGTTACAAGGCAAAAATTATCAACCCTATCTATAATATCCTCTTTTTTTCCCTTTAAGGGTCCGTCGTGGCCGTGATCGTATGATAGTTGGATTTACAACTACCTATGCAATCAGTGCCTATCACCACTGATGTTGTGAGTTCGAATCTCGAACAGGGCGAGGTGTACATCATTATATGATAAAGAAGTTTGTCAGTGACTTGCAACAGGTCGGTGGTTTTCTCAGGGTCTTCCGGTTTCCTCCACCAATAAAACTGACCGCCACGATATAACTGAAATATTGTTGAAAGTGGTGTTAAACACCATCAAACAAACAAACAACAAACCAATTACAGTTTCACTATTTTATGTACATGACATATTGTTTGTAAACTTGTTTTGTCATGAGTATAGCTCACCCGACGTTAAAGACGTAACATTTTAAGTTTGATGTTGTGTTTATATATTCACGTAAGAGTCCTCATCCATATCATTGTGCTTATGTTTACCATTATCAGCTGTTGTTTATCAGTAATTCTAATGCAATTATAATGTAACGCGTATTTTCATTGGCTATCGAGAGCCGTCAAATCTGCAGTTGACAGGCCTGAAGGAATGCCATATTCCTACGCCGAATGCACTTGTTTGTAAACAATATGGCTGACCCAGATATTTCCGACTATGAATTTGAAGAGTTGTCGGTGTCAATAGTGGATTTGACGGTCGCAAATATCTGTTTTACTGGCTCCGCTTCGCGTCGCCAGTAAAACGGCATTTGCGACCGTCAAATCCACAATTGATACCTCCAACTCTTCAAATACAGTACTGTTATTCCTTAACTCCCAGCCAACATTACTATAAATAATGAAATTTTAATATGCATGTATCCCAATCAGGCTGATCGGATGTTTCTGGTTTAAACATCAATCAATGGGGAAAAAAATTGGAATTCTGATCAAATTCATTGTATCTCATGTACTTTAAGAATTTATTATTTTTAAATCGTTATAGCAATCACCAAAGTTTTCACAAACAGTGCTTTGGCACATTAAGATTACACAGTTATGTTTTATTTAATTTTGTTGTGCATTGTTGATAAGTACCCGATAAAGGATATTCCAGAAGTGTGTCATGCGCTCTGAATTTGATAGCTACGTTTTTGTCCCCCGACGCTTCGTCAATGGGGACTATAGAAATGGGTATCGTCCGTCCGTCCGTGTGCTTTTTGGTTTCCAGATGATAACTTGTGAATGAAAAGTCATATTGAAGCTAGGTTTGGTATGTAAGTGTATCTTATGAATAGCTAGGTCAAGTTCGATAATGACAATTATTTTTCGACTATTTTTACTAGAGTTGTGCCCCTTTTTATACCTCAAAATTGCTAAATATTTGGTTTCCAGATGATAACTTGGGAACAAATAGTCAGATTGAAACTAGGTTTGGTATGTAAGTGTATCTCATGAATATCTAGGTCAAGTGCGATAGCGATCATTTTTCGACAAATCTTACCAGAGTTACTCCCCTTTTTTTACTTCAAAATTGCTAATATTTTGGTTTCCAAATTATAACTTGTGAACAAAAAGTCAGATTGAAACTAGGTTTTGTATGTAATTGTATCTCATGAATATCTAGGTCAAGTTCGATAATGATGATTTTTCGACAAATCTAACCAGAGTTACTCCCCTTTTTTTACTTCAAAATGGTCCTTGGATGGTCCCCTTTCAGAATTATGAGTGATACAGGCTCACCTGACCCTCTAGTTTACAGTAGTTTCAAAATTTAATCTTACGATATAACCTTGGCATCGGGGGACCAGTGGCCAACGGCCTTTTATTATTTTTAATACAATAGATGATATTATGCTTTTTCAGATAGAATTTGATTATTTAGAATGTACTTATATTGCCTACATGAGAGGAGAAGATTCATTTGAAGAGTATGATGAAAAGATAGCTGACATTTTGAGTAAGATTTACAAGCATTAAGTGTTTGAATTGAACACACCGCATCGATGGCGTAATGGTTACTGTGCTCGCCTAAGGTGCAGTAGATCGTGGGTTTGAGTTTCGGTCAGGTCAAACCAAAGACTATAAAATTGGTATTTGTTGCTTCTCAGCTAAGCACGTAGCATTAAGGAGAAAGAGCAAAGATTGGTTAGCTTAGAATCAGAATAATGTGTCCGAGTGGGGCGACATGTCTACCCACGAACTGTTGTTCCAGTGAACTAGCACTATAAAAATCCAACTCAGCATGTTGGTCTAGTACAAAACGGACCTCATCATCATCTCATTGAATATTAACTTGTTCTCGCCATGATATAGCTGAAAAATTGCTGAATTGGCATTAAGCAACAATCACTCGCCCACCCTCCCTGTAAGTGAACATAGAAGAAAAAAATTTAAAACTCATGTAAAAATCAAAAGTTATGGAACTTTTATTGTTGTTCAGCATCTTAAAGTCACCATGAGATCTTCTTTTCTCATAGTTTTCAATTAATAAATGCTGTATCACTGTTCATTGCTAGCTGTGGAACCGTACCTCTTACAGTCTTTTTTCTTTTCTTTTTTTTTTGTGACCATAGAGCTACTGATATCACAAATTTGTAAAAAAAAAAAAAAAAAAAGACTTGCGGAATTCCAACTCCAAGTTTGTTCTGCCATCTTAACTAAGGCACAAAAGTATATATAGAAATATAGAATTGACTTTGGAAACTTTCCAAAATCTGACACATACTTTTGAGTTAAGCTCCATCCGAAGTCGATTCTATATTTTTACACTTTTATCCAAGTAAAGATGGCGAAACAAAGGGCGGAGTTCAGAACAATAAATATTTATCTCATTTAAGAATGTAAATATAAATATTCAAAGATAATTAACTATAGAGGCTTGTAGAAAAATATTTATTTAACCGAATGGTATCGGTGTACTTATTCGACGAACTCCACAAAATGAAATAATACCTTAAAGCCCCGGCCTCAGTTTGAGTCGTAATTCTGCCAAATTCGCGAATCTGTAGCTCTATGGTCACCAAACAAAAAATGACCATAAGAGCTATGTTCCATGCATAAGATGTGTGGGACTATCAAAATTATTATATAAAATTCAGGTAGTCTCTGGATGTAACTTGTTACCCTGCCATATTATAATTCAGAAATAAATCATGGAAGCCAGAATGTGTTGGAAGTTTTAAAATGGATTGGCACATAAAATTTACTCATATCTGCCAACCCATGTTAAAACTCCAAACAAATTCTGGCTTCCATGATTTATTTCATTTCCGATATGTCGAAGAGTACAAATACGGTAGTATACTTTGATTAGAAGACGGTCATTTATATTTACATTTGCGGAAAATGTCGCACACAATTTATGCTGCCAATGGAAAAGTCAGTCACTTTCACCGACGCATGTGCTATGAGATTATACCATTGATAATCGCTCGTTTGTCTACTAAGCGAAAGAAGGACGTCATGTTAGAATTCAGAGTATATAACAAGACATAAAGCAAATCATTGAAATCACACATAAACAAAGTTCTTGCTTAGCAAGATTAAAAATCTCATTTTCCATAAAACTATGTTTATTTATTTATTTTCTTATTAGTTTTCTAATAGTTGTTATACATAGATTTTCATCCTTATACCACATTTGATTGTCACATTAGTAGTGATGGAACGATTATTGCCGATGATCGATTAATGGTCGCTTGAGTGGCAACGATGCTCATAATCGATTCCAAAATCAATAATCGAAAATCGCCGACATCGCCGATTCCGGATTTTTGGTTCCGTTTCGGGTATCTGTATTCGAAATTATGTTAATCAAAGTCGAAATGGCTGAAGCAAACAACGGCTTGAATCACAAACTTGCCATAATGTATTTAAGTTTACCAGGATTATCTGAAAGAGTATTGAGTTTGTATGGACAAATACCGGGCTCACCAATAATCATGCTTTTTCTTCAATATTCACATAAAAGGAGCTCCCATGTTCCTGAAATTTGACCCATACAGGATTTGATGTTGAATATTTTATTCCAAATTCGTTAATTGCATCCTTTTTATGATCATTGTGCAGCATGTTAGTTTTGTGAAAGGTAGGGGAACATGCGGAGTGGGGAAAGAAACGTTAAAATTTGCATCGATTTTCGGAAGTCTCCTAGCTTTTCCCTCACTTCACCCTTAAGTCAAGAGAGAGAGAAGTCAAGTCGCCCTGTTTTTAAACGATCGAGCTGTAAGTGAGATTTCGTTTAATGCTAGCACTCGTGCAAACCGGAAGACACTGCTTTACACAACATGTGTCGCAACCTTCCGTCCGGACAAAAATATAGTCCATATATATATAGAGTCAATTGTAAGAAGACGAGTAACTTAAATATCAGAAAGAGCATGCATGCAACATTCGTATATTATAAATCCCCCTTAAAATCTGGTACTTATATGCACGTTTGCTCATCTATCAGTATTTCTTTGTTGCAACGCGGATTTTGCCGACGGATATTTCAATATCTAGAAATTAATATTGTGTTTGCAGCGCCCTCCCTTGTCCGAGTGACGCCCTGCCCATTTTCTCTATTTGTAACAGCGCCCTGCCCTTTGTGACTAACGTGGATGTCTTTTTCATAAACACAAGTGCCCTTTTTATATGTGTTTTCATTTTTTGTCGCTGATATGTCGCCAGTTTGGTTCACGTTTCGAACAACTGTTTCATGTTTACATTGTAGCGCCCCCTATCTATTTGAATAGGTCAAAGTTAAATTTAGAACATAAACTAATGTAACGTATATCGATCGATTTTCTGATTAGATTTCATGGTAATTATAAAAATTTGAACTTTGAAATTCATATCATTCACAATGCCTTCCCGGAAAAGACGTTTGAAAGAAAGTGGCAAAGGAAAACAAAAGTTTGACATCGTATTTTTCAACTTCGTAAGGCAGCAACCATTGGTATCGGGTCCGTTCGCCCTAACTACACGTTCGCCCTGGGTCCATTCGCCCTACAAGTGGGTCCGTTCGCCCTGATTATTAAAACGTCATGCCAAGAAATTGCCTCCAGTGAAATTTTGCAAACACCCCACTGAGCCAATTACATGGATGATTACCATCACCTACTAATCTATGATAACTGTTGACCTAGTGCTATGTGGAGATTGAAGCAATTCACACCAAAGGCGTAGCTTACGTTGAGGCAACCGAGGCAGCTGCCTCGGTAAAAAATATATGCAAAAAAAAATATATAAAGACAATTAAATTTTATTTCCATGTTCTCAATAAAGGGACAATAAATAAGTTAACAGACTAAGACTCAGTTACTGACGGAAATGGCACCTTACCGTATATGATTTGTAAGTTAGCTCCGAAATTCCCCTTTTGCGTGACGTCAATATTTCAAAACAAATTATGTCTGACAAGAAAAGGCAATTGAAATTAACAATAAATAAGTTCTTTATCTGTTGATTTCTAGCTAACTAATTATAA
>MJUT01021409.1:144727-155633 GCA_002080005.1 Gigantidas platifrons | reverse complement strand
TGATTAGTAAACTACAAGTGATCACTGTATCTACTTTTGTACTGATTAGTAAACTACAAGTGATCACTGTATCTACTTTTGTACTGATTAGTATACTACAAGTGATCACTGTATCTACTTTTGTACTGATTAGTATACTACAAGTGATCACTGTATCTACTTTTGTAATGATTAGTAAACTACAAGTGATCACTGTATCTACTTTTGTACTGATTAGTAAACTACAAGTGATCACTGTATCTACTTTTGTACTGATTAGTAAACTACAAGTGATCACTGTATCTACTTTTGTAATGATTAGTAAACTACAAGTGATCACTGTATCTACTTTTGTACTGACTATGTTCATGTTGTTGTCCTTTATGTAAAAGTGTAGTCTTTTGAGTTGAAGCAAATCTATGCATGTTTTATCAGTGATCGGGAAAGTCCTGCGCAATTTGCACATTAAGCTGAAGAATGGCGCAGTGAAAGTAAAATGTAAGCGCCCATGTGGTGCACAATAATTTTGCAAGGTTCGGTATCCATGGAACGATAGTCATCAGTCATGCGGTACACCGAATTGTAGTGAACTCCTTGAAAAACAGTGAACCCCACTGTCGAAATCGGATCATTGAGAATGTTTTGCTTATTTATATATTTATCGGACTGTCTCATGGTTTTTCCTTTGCTTAACGCTGAAGTAAATATAATTATGAAATGTTTAAATACCGGAAAAGAATACTAACCAATGATGAGACTTTTTTTCCAAATGTTACTCGAAATAAACGTTTGTAAATTTGATTTTTGACAAATATGAATCAAATGAATGAAAATTGTATAAAATCATCCCAAAACTCAATATGAAATTTTATTTTAACGGAAAATTCTAATTCTGAAAGTACGTGTCTGCGAGTTATTGTTTGCCGGTATTTATTTGAATTTTATAGAAAAATGCCTCCGAAAAAAAGCAGCGTCTGCCTGTTTTATCTGGCCAGAAGACTGTTTTCGTTTGTTGGTCGAGATGGAAATAACAATTTCGATCCTGACGATTCCATGAGAAAAGAAACTGAAAATATGATTGACTCTGGCTCACAAGACGTACAAGTACCCCGACTCTGTCTCATCAGATTGTGATGCTAACGAGAAAGACGTCCGCAAATACCGTCCTGTTCATGGTTGTTTATTGTTAAAATTTACTTGGAATAAAAATTTGAAATGTATGACTTTATAAAGCCTTTTGACCTTTATTTGATTTACTGTGTGTGTAACTGAGTTGAGAACAGATTCAATAACAGGCATGAAAGGTGTATCAAATTTTTTATTCTCTGTAATTTTGATTAAATTCAATATCAACTTGTGAAATTGTTCTTGTTCCTTGTGGTACAAAATGCAAGTGGTTTCTCAATTATATTGGTCAAGATAAGGAAATCTACAATACAAATTTAACGATACATCAGTGTCACTGGATTGGAGAAATGAAGCTTGAAGCCCTAATTCCTGTTCGCCCTATTACCTGTTCGCCCTGATACCCGTTCGCCCTGATAATTATAATTATGTAGGATGTTAAAAATAATAGAAAAATAAGTGATATTTATTTGCTTATAGATATTAAATGGAGACATTTTAAATATGTGGCATGCTAAAGTGTATGTTTCGATAATGGGCAAATTTAAACATTTCAGTCCTTGGAATAACAATGTAGTGAAGCAGGTAAAGATGAGTGAATCCAGAGTCTGTAGAAATCACTAGAAAACTGAAGAGCAATTCAATTTCAATCAATTATATTTATTTAAATGTTACATGAGCTATAGTATGAAAATACATATCTATGCATTGTGCTGGAAATTTATTTCATTTACAATGGCCCATTCATATGATAGCATGGCCCATTAAAATTTGTTTGAAGGGGCCATGGGCCCATTCTGAAAAAAACCTTCAAGATCACTGGTTTTATTTTTATTTCTGTATTACTGCTTGAGTTAAGTGGGGAGGGTCGGGATACCTTTAACATGATGTAACTTGGCCACATTCTTTGAGCCTCTCCCAAGCCATGACATGAATTTGTATTGGCTTCTGGTTTTGTCATTTCTGTGTTTAGAAGTTTGAGTTTTGACTGAAAAGTGGTTCCTATTGTACAACTCTTGGTTGTATTGTCAGCCATTACTGTTTTAAGTTTTATATTTTCATTTGATGCTGAACCATCTTTCATCACCATATTGAAAGAATAGCATCCTAGTCAACAATGACAATCTCACCTCTGACATTATTTTCAACTTGTAGAAGACGGTCAGTGTTTGGTAGAATGAGAATAATTTTGTCTTGGAAAAAACCCAACACAAAATGTACAAAAATAGTCAAAGAATAACCTGAAAAAGTTATCACATGAAATGACCCAAGTTTTCAATCTCAGAGGTTGATAAAATATAATATTGGACAGATGTTTTCAGATTACACAGGTTAAATTTTCAACATTTGGAATAGATTTGATGTTTGATTTACACAGCTCTTCTTGTTGTTTCATTGTTCATTTTAGCCAGGTTTCACTACCATATATTAAACCTAATTATTTGTTTTGTCGTTATGAAAGTTTTCCTGATGTTTGAATTTAAATTCTTATATTTCAGTTTGAACAGAGTTTAACACAGTACCATAAAGTAGCTCAGATGTTAAAATTAATTCCCAAGTCCTCAGAGAATTCAGTGGATTATCAGATAAACTTTTTAGATTCTAAAACCTTAGAGAGACTCAGAGATCTGATTAAGGTAATAGAATATATGCATTATGGGGATAACATTAGGAATACTATTGTTTAAAATGTAGCTTTATATTTTCAAAAATTGTTAAAATGAAAATGGGAATGGATTATATTCAGCTTCATTTTTAGCTAACCTGACCCTAATGGTCATATGAGCTATTGTCATCACTTTGTGTCCGTCATCTGTCATCTGTCTTTGGTAAACTTTTCATCTCACAAACCACAGACTGAAATGGAACCAATCTTGGTATTGATTTTACTCAACATTTTACATGATTTTTGGTTTAATTTGGAAATTCAACATGGCTCCTAGGGCCAATTATACCTGCTAATTGGCTTAAATTACAATAAATCTCTGATATCGCCTGAATGACAGACTAGATAAATTTAAACCAAACTGACTAAACTGTTCTTTGAATGGCATTCTACAAAGTTTGTATTTCTTTGTCAATCTGAAATCTAAAATGACAACGATAGCAGGGCTTAGTTTAACATAACTGTTCTCAAAAACTAATTGAACCCAAACTGTCCATCAATGATTGTTATATGGTCTTTTACTATGATTACAATTATTTATTCAAATTAGAAATCCAAAATTACCATAGTTATGGAACAGAAGTAACAAAAACATCTTCTTAGAAATCAATAATCCAAGATGGCTGTCACCATTGAAATTAGTTTCACAAAACAGTCTATGGGAATACACAGCTAACATTGATCATAAATATTACCAAATCATAATAAAATACTAATGAAGCTGTCTTATTGATATAAAATATTAATCAGCTTTAAATTTAAGTGCTATTAACATAATGTAATATACTTGGGAGTACACTGGAACCAGTAATATATTAGATATCATAAAATAAACTGTTGTGTTTATAGATTGTCAGTCTTTTAGAAAGGCTTTATTACAGACGCCTGCGAAATACTGAGATTTCCAAGTGAAATAAAAACTGGTATATAACTTAATATATAAATGTTTCTTTCACGGTGACGTCACAGTACCATCATCATCACAATCAAAAATATCAGAGCGTTCGGTGATGAAAAACAAGTTTCCTTTTTAAATGTCTATCTGCAAAATAAAAACTGAGATTTATATACATTGCAGGCCTTCAAGTGGCCCTATATTTCCTATAGAAATCTATATCTTTTTGAAAATGCACTATAATGCCGATATTTTGGCATAAAATGGCCCTTTTCCCTATATTAGCCCTATTAATTAGAATTAATTGGTCGAAAATTATAATGTTGTATTTTTTTTGCATTCCCCCTCCTTTGAAAACCTTCAAGAGTATTGTAAATACATGTACCTGTAGACATGATAAAATCCAGTACTTGAATATTTCTAAGAAACTGTCTTCTTTTTATCATTTCATGTACATAACAATCAAATAGGTATGTATTTCATATAGTATATTAAGTAGAAAAGGGGTGAAGTAGAGAGAAATATCCCTATAATTTCCCTATAAATTATTAAATTTACCCTATTATACCTTATTTTTCAAGAAATTCAGCCTATAAAAAGACCTATTTTTGGACCAAAAACCACTTTAAGGCCTGACATTGTAATAAAAAGTATAAATAATCTTGCATTTCAAATTTCAATATTGTTCTGTTACTCATGTTTAATTTCGATATTCGAAATGCAAGAATAGTTTCCAGTATACTATAATACAATACACTTGATGAGATAATTTTTTTTTTTTTTTTAGCCTGCTTTGAGTAATTTGAGTAAACAGTGCCAAGAATCAACAATAAAGAAAACTTCAGAGAAAATCACAAACTTAGATTCCTTAGAACAGGTGACTTGTTTAATATCTATTGATTAATGATACAGGAATAATGTAATAATTGTGTCAGTGGAAATGTTCACACATATAAATGATAAAAGCATAATATTTTACTTGATCAACAATAGTGATTGATTGATTGTTGTTTACTGCCAAATGAGCAATGTTTCAACTCTATCATAGAGAGAACAAGTTACATTTCAATGAGATGATGTTGATGTTAATGATAATGTTCACTTTGTAAACAACCAACAAGCTGAGTTGGATTTATATAGTGCAATCTCACTGAAACAACAGTCTGCAGGTAGGACATGTCGCTCCACTCAGACAGATTATCCTGATTCCGTGCCAAGTAGTCTTGGCTCTTACTCTTTTATGCTGCATACTCAGTGGGGAAGCAGCAAATACATGTACATATCGGCCCTGGTATCATCCTGAGACTCCCATATCAGCCGAAGGTGATAACCAAGGACTAATATGGGTCGAGGGATGATACCAGGGCCGATATGGAAAATGCCCTGTTATAATCTGTTTATGACATATTTAACCATGACTGAAAGAAATTTAAAAATAAATGAAGAATTTATGTTTTTATTCATCAAAAAACAACAAAATAAACAATGTCAACAAAAAGTCAACAATATAATTCACCATTTTTATCACAGCTATTAAACATCACTTTTCAATATAAATCAAGAGTTCCAATTCTTATCATTTGTGCCATAAAAATTTATTGTCACATTTTTCTGGATATTTGAGTATGGGAATAGTGTTATTCTGGGGTTGGGCATCATGGGAACCAAATCGATAAAGGTTTACCTAGTAAGAGATATTAGTAATCGTTGACTGGACAGAATTACTATTCACAGAAATTGGAGTAACTGTTCTATTTTCATAGTTCTCAATAGTCACAATAATGGCGTGAATATCAACATTCGCCATCACTAAGATATATACTGATGGAAGTTTGGATGCATTTCAATGAATCAGATTCGTAAACCTGCATGGATTTCGTGCGAGCTGAAGAAAACAAATATTGCCAGGTGCATGTTCATCTCCTCGACACGGAGTTCTCCCACTGTTGAATCCCAATCCTTGCATATTCTTATGTCATTCAGTTTTACGTTTTGTATTGACATTCTTCATCTCTGCCGTATCAATTTGTGGATGCTTTGCTTCCTCGTCTGTCACGTTTGCTTGCGTGTCACAATGACGTCATCGACGCAGGACAAAATAACCGGTTATTTTCCCCAGGCACTTATATGGATCAGGAACGTCTTCGTTTATCACACATGCAAAAAGGTATGTTTTACATATGAATATGTGATAAAACGATATATATTCACCTCGTGTGACGTAACGTGGAGTGCATATAATATTCTAGTGTCTTGAACCAAACAAAACATTGTGATAAAAGTTTATTTTAAGGGTGAAAGTAACATATAAAAATGTGTCATATATTATAACAAATAATGACTTTCATTTCTGGCCTTGGTAAATATGATATTCTTCCAAGGTTAATAAATCCTTCTATCCACATCATTAATATACAATCATTGACTTTTGTTGAGGTTAATATAAGGATCGATCGTTCCAAGATATATGATATTACCGAGGCCGAAGCCGAGGTAAATGTCATATATCTTGGAATGATAGATCCTCATATTAATCGAAATGAAAGTCAGTAATTGCTTTATGATAAGAAACTGTTATTAATGTCCTCTGGGTCATGTTTTATAAATTGGCATTAAACACTACATGTGGTTTTTTTTGTAAATTTTAATGGTAACAAGAAAGATTTATGCATGCTGCAAAGAATAATTTTGATCGTTCCAGAGGAGCCTTTGGAACGTTATATTAACCTCACATGACGCTAAAATTAAAAGTAGGAGTTTTTTCGATTTTAGCATCACATGAGGTTAATATAACGTTCCAAAGGTTCCACTGGAACAATCAGAATTAATCTTTGCAGAAATTGAAGGCTTAGACAGTATTCATAAAGTTCTATCAAGAAAACAATGGATGCTTTTAGCCAATCAGATAAAAGAAATATTTATAGTCATATAATAAAAGTCATTAATTGTATAATATATTAAACTCTCCAAGGATTTTGTATTATCATCAGACGTTAACTAAGACAATTTTAAAACCAGGGATATACAACTCATACCAGAGATGAAAGTTTTCCTCTGATCAGCAGATTTCCTCTTCTTCTTTCATTTTTTTTGCAAAATATGTGTCACACTTGGTCTAAACAGCTAGAAAATGAAGGTGTAGGGCAACTGTATAGGTGTTTTCCTTTTTTATGCCCCCACGACTATTGGTCGGGGGGGCATATTGTTTTACCCCTGTCCGTCCGTTCGTCACACTATAGTATGCATAGTTTGTCCCGCTAACTCCTCCTACAGTTTTGGAGCTACAGCTTTAATATTTTGTAGGATGTTTATACACATAATGGAGGTGTGCATGTGCACAGGATTTTGATTTTCATCAAATATTCTCAAAATGACAGGTAGTTGGACTTTTCATTTATGCCCCCATATAGGATATATGGTTTGTCCGGCTAACTCCTACAGTTTTTGAGCTAGACCTTTTATATTTTGTAGACAGTTAGTACTGCATATTATATGGATTTTGATTTTCAACAATTTTTTTTACAAAATTATGCTTATATGAACTTAGCCACTGAAACCTGTTAACTTGTAAACAATGCTCCTTATACTTGCGGGTCCCTCCGGGCACTCCGGCTTCCTCCGCCACTAAAACTGACCGCCACGATATGGCTGAAATACTGCTGAAAATGGCGTTAAACCCCATTCAATCAATCAATCAATCGAACTTCACATTGTTAGGTACAGATTCATTTATTTCAGTCATTTCTGCTTGATGCTGAATAAGCAAGACATTGGTTTACCCTTTTGCAATTATAAACGTGGGGGCATTGTATGTGTCTTACAGACACAAACCCCTTTTAAAGTCTATACATAAGTTTTCTATATCATACCCGATGAATAATATACCATTCCTTCAAATTAAGTTATATTGAAAATCCATTTTGGCTCTTCAAGACGTTTTCTTTACACATTCCTCAGAACCAAGCCAAAATGTAAGGTAGTAAATTGGACTTGGGGGGGGGGGTTGAGGTGAATAAGGTTGAGACAGGGGACAGGGGCATTCAATTTTCTATTATTTTTTTTTACATCAGTAAGCACTTGATCTCTGTCACACTTATTGTTAAATCTATATATCTTAACCCACAGCTGATGTGGTATGACAATCCAATTACAATTATATGTTTGTTGGGACTTTTCCCCCAGCTCAACTGATCTAAAGCCGAGTGTTGATTTTACTCCTTAGATGAGGATAATTATATTTTGCACTTTTTTGTAGCTGACTGAATATGTGACTGACTGTGGGGTGATTCTTGATTTTACTACTCAGAGCAGGATAATTCATATTTACACTTTTTTGTAGTTGACTGAATATGTGTCTGACTGTCAAGAAGAGGCGGATTCTTTAGAAAAAAGAATCAAATTGATAGATGAAGAAATTAGTATTAAAAAACAGGTACATGATAATTTCTTTTTAATTCTCATGTAATTTACAACTTTCCTTACTTTTGGTTAAAACATACATTTAGATTCTAAATGTAATTTCCCATTGAACAATTCTTTAGATTAAAGTTTGCCTTTTAGGAAAGTTGTTAACCATTCTCAGTGTATTTTTGGGGCCATCATGGCTGTGATCATATGGTAGTTGGATTAACAACTACCTATACAATCAGTGCCTATCACCACTGATGTTATGAGTTCAAATCTCGGTCAGGACGAGGTGTACAACATTTTGTGATAAAGTTTGTAAGTGACTTGCGACAGGTCGGTGGTTTTCTGTGGGTCCTCAGGTTTCCTCCACCAATAAAACTTACCGCCATGATATAACTGAAATATTGTTGAAAGTGGCATTAAACACCATCAAGCCAACAAACATATCAGTGTATTAGTGACAAGGGAGACGACTACCAGCATACCTCTACTTATGGTTTGGAATTTTGTTTTTCTAACAGAAAAAAAGTGAAACATCTGTCTTCATTTTTGTAAATCTCATCTTTTATTGTATTTTGCTCTTTGCCATTTTCATTTACAAAGAATGACATGCATAGGGTCAGTATTATGATGTTTTGATGTCAGGATTATCTCTCAAGATGTTACTATAGCAGAAAATATGAAAAACATACTTCTTTTTACTTTGCTATTCCAAAACTGACTTGTGATTGAATTAGTAACTTTAAAAATGGGTTTCCATATACATGTACATGCTCATATGCTAAATTACATTGAATGTAAACCTGTAAGGATCAAAGAAAAACATGAAATAAACATTCATTTGGTCAAAAAATGACATTTTTGATCACAGAACATTAATATGAAAAATAGTTTGGTTTATGGTGTTTATCACCACTTTCAACAATATTTCAGTTATATCATGGCAGTCAGTTTTATTGGTGGAGCAAACCGGAGAAAACCACAGACCTGTCGCAAGTCACAGACAAACTTTATCACATAATATTATAACAAGTACACCTCGCCATGAACAGGGTTGGAACTTTACTGGTGATAGGCACTGATTGCACTGGTAGTTGTAAATCCAGCTGTCATACAATCACGACCATGACGTCCCCTACTATGTGAAAAATAATAGTGTATTAAAATGAAATACAGTGCAAAATGTCTACTGGTATGTTTTAATCTTTTCATGCAATTTTTGCTTATAAAATGAATATCAAAACAATGTGCCATCAGTACTTCTTGCTTGTTAGGCAGATGCAACTGAAAGTAGATTTTACAGTTAAGACTACAGTCAAACCTGTATTAGGAGGTCACCATGGGGGGGGGGGGGGGGGGGNGGGGGTGGGGAGAGGAGAGAAAAAGTGGCCTTATAAGACAGGTGACATTTTAAGCGAGATATAATTCATATGAAATTTTCTGACAGGTTAAGACAAAGGTGACCTTTTTATACAGGTGACTGCTTAATAGAGGTGACTGCATTAGCAGGGTTGACTGTGTTTGTTTATTTTACAGAATTATCAGCATGAAATTCAGACAAGATTACAGGAAGAGGAATCACATCAAAGAGAGATAATGGAAATACAGACAGGTTGGAAAACTTGTGTACCAGATGCCAAGAAAGATTTATTTGATAAACAACAGTGGTCAGTATTCATAAAATACACATAGAATAATGGTAGTTGTAAAAATCGTGACCAACATTATCCCCAGTATCTCTGTGATTCTGATATGACAAGCTGTTCTACCAGTGATAATATAATTATGTTGAGACCTTCAAAACTGACCCAACTACATCGATGGTATAATGATTAGCTTGCTCCCCTCAGACATCGATGGTATAATGATTAGCTTGCTCCCCTCAGACATCAATGGTATAATGGTTAGCTTGCTCCCCTCAGACATCGATGGTATAATGATTAGCTTGCTCCCCTCAGACATCGATGGTATAATGGTTAGCTTGCTCCCCTCAGACATCAATGGTATAATGATTAGCTTGCTCCCCTCAGACATCGATGGTATAATGATTAGCTTGCTCCCCTCAGACATCGATGGTATAATGGTTAGCTTGCTCCCCTCAGACATCGATGGTATAATGGTTAGCTTGCTCCTTATTTGAACTAATGTAATTTAGACATCTTTAATTAGCATCATAATTCAGTAAATCAAAGACTTGACATCAAAAGCATCTTGATACATACAGTGATCTTTCAATAATAAATATTTTCTTTTGTAGGGCAGCCCAAAAGAAAAGAGAAATAAAGAAAGAGGAGCAACAATATTCAGAGTTCCTTCAGTCTGTTGTTAATGAAGTAATTAATCACAAGAGTATGATTGAAGTAAGTCCTGAACAAAATTAGCACTAAGAGCTTTAAAATGTTTCAACATCTTTAGCTGGCACCAGTATATGTCACAGGGTTCATCAAACCAGGCAAAATTCTTGCCCTATATCAGCTGAAATCGCCCTCCCTTGACTCCAAAGAGAAATTAATGTCGCCTTGTTGTCCCCCGACGCTTCGTCGAAGGGGACTATAGAAATGGGTGTCGTCCGTCCATGTGCTTTTTGGTTTCCAGATGATAACTTGTGAATGAAAAGTCAGATTGAAGCTAGGTTTGGTATGTAAGTGTATCTTATGAATATCTCGGTCAAGTTCGATAATGACAATTTTTCGACTATTTTTACTAGAGTTGTGCCCCTTTTTATACCTCAAAATTGCTAAATATTTGGTTTCCAGATGATAACTTGGGAACAAATAGTCAGATTGAAACTAGGTTTGGTATGTAAGTGTATCTCATGAATATCTAGGTCAAGT
>MJUT01021409.1:117472-144094 GCA_002080005.1 Gigantidas platifrons | reverse complement strand
TCGGGGGACCAGTGGCCAACGGCCTTTTATTTCTTTTTGCAAGTCACTCCTGTTTTGCAAATAATCTGAGTTTTATGGTAAAGCTGATTGACAAAGCAGTAGTAATCAATGTTAAATTACATAAAAATGAGAGAAGAAGGCTTTATTCAAGCAATAAAGAAAATTTAACTTGTTGAGACAAAAGTATCACGGCATATTTCTAAATTGTACGGACGAATTTCCAGGTGAAAATTAAATCCCAAATCTAAAAATAATCAAGCAGGCGCTTCTTATACCAAATGTGTACACAACTTGAGTTATAGGTAGCCTTTTCAAAGGTAAACAACTTGTCAAGTTTTAAACATGGCAGCATTTTAATAGAAACAAACGGAGGGAACATTTTGATGTAATAAATATCTTACAGATTTCAATGCAAAACGAATAAAATCTAAAATCGACAAATATAAGATCAACAACAATAATATGAGTACAAAGCATGAATTTAAAGTTAAATATGAAGGATATTAACAAGATATTAGCAAAGGCACACTTGAAATACAATTTTTTTTTAAATGATGCGAAAAAAACAACAATTTTGTGGAAACATGTCTCAATGAAGCAGTTGGTATGCCTTCACTTCTCCATCATGCTCTGTGAAGGGAGAAGTCAAGTCTCCCTGTTTTTTTTTAAGTGTGGTGAGCCCTGATATCATTCCATTTACTTATGTTCGTATCGTTCTCATTTTTTTTTTTATAATGCAGTTTCCAGGTAACACAACTTCTATAAACTCTTTTAGAGATGCGTATTAGATATCACATTTAATGCTTGAATGGTTGACCATCACTGTTTATGTTTGGTTTTGATTTATAGTGTTTAACTGCTCTTTCAACAATATTTCAGTTATATTGTGGCGGTCAGTTTTACTGGTGGAGGAAGCCAGAGTACCCAGAGAAAACCACCGACCTGTTGCAAGTAACTGACAAATTTTATCACATAATGTTGCATTGAGCATACCTTGCCTGTGCTAGATTCAAACTCACAACGTTACGGGTGATAGGCACTGATTTTACGAGTAGTTTTTTAAATCCAACTACCATACGCTCACAACCATGATGGGCCCTCCATCACTGTTTAAACTTTCTTTTTATAAGATATAAGTTAATAAAGTTTGATTCTTTTTTTTATCCATTAAGATTTTTTATCTTCCCTATGAATCATGTTTCACACATTTTTCTCAGTATTAAAACTTAATTTTCAGGAACAGTTATCCAGCATGCTACAAGAAGTACAAGAATATACTAAGCTTTGTCATGAAAACAGCGAGAAAGAACTGGCTGAACAACAAAAGATTGTGGACAAATATAAAAGAAAATGACATGTCATAAGATGCGACTTGGCTGAACAACAAAAGATTGTCGAAAAATATAAAAGAAAATGACTTTTCTTAAGGTGCAACTTCACCTGTGCATCAAACCAAATGGTTCTCAAAGAAAATAGTTCTGAATTCATGCTATATTTCTAAATTAATAACTACAAGAGATCTGAAGGAGAAACTCTAATGAAGTACACGTTACTAGTGTTGTACATATGTAGAAACCTGATATTAAGACAGTTATGCAATCTAGTGTAACATTATGGATACCTTTGTAATGTTGATGTCACCTGTGTGTAATGTTGCGGGTACCTTTGTATAATGTTGTGGATACCTGTGTGTAATTGTGTAATGTTGTGGATACCTTGTAGTGTTATTTGTCAGGATTCTTATCCACACAACATTGTATAGAACCTATTGCTGTATTTTAATAGCATGTTGTATTATTTTACTATATTGGTATATATTTTATTCTGACATTGTTATCTATTGGTAGTAACCTTTTAGAGTTTTTTATACCCCCGCTCGACGAGAGTCTGGGGTATATAGGGATCCTCATGTCTGTTCGTCCGTCCATCACACTTTTGGTTTCCGGATAATATTTAAGTACCGCTCAACCAAATCTTTTCAAACTTTAACACAGTGCTGTGGACCATTAAATACAGGTTAAGTGCGATTACGGTGTAGTTCACATTTACCGTTCCCGAGTTATGGCCCTTTTTCTGTTAGAAAATAGGGACTTTTAGGTTTCCGGATGATATTTAAAGTATGTTTCAACCAAATCTTTTCAAACTTTAACACAATGCTGTGGACTATTAAATACAGGTTAAATTCGATTACGGTGTATTTCACATTTACCGTTCCTGAATTATGGCCCTTTTTCTCTTAGAAAGTAGGGACTTTTTCGGTTTCTAATGATATTTTAAAGTACCGCTCAACCAAATCTTTTCAAACTTTAACACAATGCTGTATACCATAAAATACAGGTTAAGTTTGATTATGGTGTATTTCACATTTACCGTTCATAAGTTATGGCCCTTTTTCTCTTAGAAAATAGGGACTTTCTAGGTTTCCGAATAATATTTAAAGTACGACTCAACCAAATCTTTTCAAACTTTAAAACAATGCAATGTACCATAAAATACAGATTAAGTTCGATTATGGTGAAATTGACATTTACCGTTCATGAATTATGGCCCTTTTTCTCTTAGAAGATAGGACTTTAAAGGTTTCTGGATGAAAGTTTGGAATGCGGGGGTATCTGTGATCACCAGATCAACTTTCCCTAGTTTATTCTTACATTGAGCTACTATTATTCTTTCTTTCTTACTTCCTAATTTGTAAACAGCCTTTCTCAGAAAGTTGTATATACTGAAGGTTTAAAGTTGTATTAGGCCTGGATGTCTAGTTCCTCCTAATTTTTATACGCCTGTCTCGAGACCGGCCGTATCATGTGATTGGGTATGGCGGGCGGCGGGTGGGCGTCCACACAGGTTTCCGTGCAATAACTTTAGTTCTGTGTATCGGATCTTTACCAAACTTGGCCACATGATTCCCCTGTGGAAGGGGAAGAACCCTACTTATTTTGGGGTCATTAAGTCAAGGTCACCATTACTATAAATAGAATTTTTGACAACAGGGTCGTTTCCACACGATACCTTTAGTTCTGTATATTGGATCTTTAGCAAACTTGGCCACATGATTACCCTGTGAAAGGGCAAGAACCCTATTTATTTTGGGGTCATTAGGTCTAAGGTCAAGGTCATCGTTACTATAAATAAAAATTTTGACAACAGGGTCGTTTCCGCATAACTTTAGTTCTGTATATTGGATCTTTACCAAACTTGACCACATGATTTCCCTGTGGAAGGGGAAGAATCCTATTTATTTTGGGGTCATTAGGTCAAAGGTCAAGGTCACCGTTACTATAAATAGAATTTTTGACAACAGCAGTCTGTCGAGCGACTCCTGATTTTCCTGATTTTGAGCTGTTACTGATTTTTTCCTGAATTTATTAGGTAAACTCCTGATTTTGAACTTTTTCCCCACAAAAAAAAAATAACATAATATGTTGAAATTATTTTTGTGTAAAGCATCTTATCAATAAAAGGAGGTGAGGAAAATGGCCTAAGTAAGACCTTTTAGCCGGCCAATTACATTCTGACATTCTGATAATGACCTTCATCTGGAATCAAAAACACCATGCTTAAATTTATATATTATGGCCTGAAAGCTCATACTTAGAGGGGAGGAAGGCAGCCATTTTGTTGTTTTTTTTGTATGGTTTTATCACTTTTTATATAAAAAAAATTCCTGATAATCTCCTGATTTTTTAACTAAAAGCCCTCCTGATTTCCTAATTTTTTTAAGCCAACTTTGACAGAATGCAACAGGATCGTTTGCACATGATAATTTTAGTTCTGTATATTGGATCTTTACCAAACTTGGCCACATGATTCCCCTGTGGAAGGGGAAGAACCCTATATATTTTGGGGTCATTAGGTCAAAGGTCACCATTACTATAAATAGAATTTTTGACAACAGGATTGTTTCTGCACGATAACTTTAGTTCTGTATATTTTATCTTTACCAAACTTGGCCACATGATTCCCCTGTGGAAGGGGAAGAACCCTATTAATTTTGGGGTCATTAGGTCAAAGGTCAAGGTCACCATTACTATAAATACAATTTCTGACAACTGGATCATTTCCGCACAATAACATTAGTTCTTTATATTGGATCTTGATCAAACTTGGCCACATGATTCCCCTGTGGAAGGGGAAAAACCCTATTTATATAGACGGGCGTATTTTGTGATGCACATATTTCTTGTTTTCTTTTTATTTCAATCATTAAAAGCTTGTGTTAACACAGTCTGGCAGTCTAATTATACATTAAGTAATTATGACACCTTTATAAAAAAGTATGCACACACTAAATCTTATCGACAACATTATTTTACACACTTATTTTTAATTTATTTTCGTATCAACTATAAACATTTACTGGTTCAAAACACAACTGCACTAGAGAGTATTAATTCTCTGAATAATTAAAAAGTATTATATACATGTAATGATTTTGTGGAATAGTGTCCAAATAAGTAAAGAAATACGAAAATATTTGACAATAGTAAACATTTTCGTTTATGATGCGCACCCCTCCTGCAAAATAAAGAATCGGGACAAAATCACGTGCAATATGCAAATTATGCATAAGAAATTACGATGCTCAATTATTTCAAAATATTTCCTATTTTGAATTGTTCATCAACCAATTCAGATAATGTAATTCTAATATAACGGTCAATCCACTAAAATTTGATTTTGGTTAGAACTCAGGATCGTGAAAATTAAATACAGCTAAAAATAATTCCACCAATTTGGAACAAAATCGAGAAATTAGCTCCCTCAAAAAAAAACCCACTTATACGGTATAACAATTAAGAGTTTTCCATAAATACAACCTTAACAAATCATGTGACTCACAGTTGATCGAAATAATGATTATAATATATAGGCTGGCCGCTGCTAGCCATGAAGAACAATTTAAAGTTAATAAAACAGAATTAGGATATTTTGGTCTTGTTTACCCTATATTAATACTTATTTTAGGTTCTGTTAAATAGACCTCTAATAATACAGTTATGTATCAAATAAACAAAGCATGACCTTTTGTTGATTTTTTTACCACATTGGTGGCGTAATGGTTAGCGTGCTCGCCTAGAGTGCGGTAGATCGTGGGTTCGAACCCAGGCCCTGATGCCATAAAACTTTTTCTTTGCTGAGCAAGCTTTTTTTTACTCAAATCTGTGTTCTCAGCCAATTTAATTTGAGTATTTCCTTATTTGAGAATATTCTCAGACTTAAGTAAATTCTCAAGTTTTATGGCGCCGGGGCCTGGTCGGGTCAATCCAAAGACTATAAAATTGGTATTTGTTGTTTCTCCATTAAGCATGCAGCATGAAGGAGAAAGAGCAAAGATTGGTTGGCTCAGAATCAGAATGTGTCCCAGTAGAGTGACATGTGTCATTGTCTATCCGTGAACTGTTGTTTCAGTGAACTAGCACTATAAAAATCCAACTCAGCGTATTGGCCTAGAACAAAGCAGACCTCATCATCATCTCATTGAAAATTAACTTGTTCTCGCCACTATATAGCTGAAAAATTGCTGAGTTTGCGTTAACCAACAATCATTCATTTGTTGATAATTATTCAATGATAAAAAATATGATGTGAAATATAATACTATGAAGGAGTACTAAAATTCAGTTTGTTTTCTTTCTTCTCAACCCCAATAAAGACATTTTTGTTGTTCAATTGTTGTTGTTGTTTACTATTGTACATTATGTATATAAACAAACATCTAATAATTAGTGTAAATTGATATTTAGAATTGTGCAATTTATGTGTTGTAGATTTTTTATAAGACATTTTAACCATTTAAATTTAGTAATGCCTTGTATAATTCTTATGACTTTGCCAAGGAGGTCAATATCTAGGGAAATTTAAAGTTCTTATTTTTTAATTCATCAAATTAGTTGTGCCTAGATTGTAGAAATTTTCTATTTTCTTTTTATATAAAGGCTAGACTCATCACAAGTTCTAAGGTTTACTGGATCATTCAAGACAGTATTGTCATATTGGAATTTCAAATATAGTAATATTTTCACTTGTACCCTACAAAAGACTTAAATCGTCCTGCTTTTTCCCAGTGATCATGTTTTTCTAGATCACCTATTAAATGTTTATCTTATATTGACGCTTGTATCAAACTAGTTAGGAAGTTTTGCAATTAAGTTTTTCACAGACAATGAAATGAAACCCTATCGTTTGTTGTAAATATTTCATGTAGAATGTAATTGAGTTAGCGTGCAATATTCCCATATATTTGCGCTTGTGTAATATTGCTTCAAATCATTATGTCATCGACAAGTTAAAATGATGCTCCCTTCTTCTGATTTTCAATAAACGAGTTATTGCTAGAATATTATTGAATATTGACCCATTCAAAATATTAATTGCACTTGCTTTGGACAGTATTCATCAATATTTGTGCAATAACCTTATTATATTGCAGGTTTATTTTTAATATCCTACAAGTATAAAATATGTTCTTCGACTCGCTATCAATCAATTGTTGACATTTTAATAAAGATGAATTAAAATACTGTATTTATACTTGACTATAAGTCAGAGGACCTTTTCAGTCTGGAATCTCCAGGATTTATCATAGATTTATATACAAATCTGTCTGAGGTCACCAACAACAACCAGAACAGACAAGTGTACAAAGCTGTATACAGAAAAATGTGAAATTGTTTCATTATTTTTTTCTGTATCAATAAAATATATTTATTGCTGATTATGTTATATCATACTTTATATTTAATTATTTTCTAGAATAGCATAAAATTCCACATTTCTCACACAATGTTTGCATTAATACCCATATTTTTTTACCACAGTAAAAAAATTTCATGCCATGGTACAATTGAAATACATTTTACCTCAGTCATATGAGCATAAACCAGAAATTGGTGATGGAAGTTCTATTTTAATTTTTCAAACTTCCGGTAGTCAATCTTGTGCTTTAAATAATATCATTATTTTGTTATCAAAACAGAAATTAAATATGGATATTTATCAATTATGGACTTGCTGATAGGGATTTTTTATTCTCAAGTATATATGACGCTGTACACAGAGGTGCACAAATATCAATATACTATTGTCAACTGAGGTAAAAACAGCTGAAATTTACCAAACTCTCAACAATATACAAAATAAAAACAGCTGTGTATCTCATACATCCATACTAAATCGGTAATCCAACATTTTCTATTGACATATCAGTGAATTTGACAGATTTTTTTCACCTTCAGCTTTGATTGCACCTATACTTGGTAAATCTGTCATTGGACACATATTTTCACTCCTAAATTAAAGATTTATAGGGTTATAGTATTTAACGAGACTTTCAACAATATGTCAGTTATATCGTGGCGGTCAGTTTATCGGTAAAGGAAACCACCAACCTTTCGCAAATCACTGACAAACTTTATCACATAATGGTGACTTATGGGCAAGTACATTGTGTATAGTGTATTATATTTTATTTTGGAGACTTGTCAACTTTCATACATAATAATATTCAATTTATTTAGTTAAGATAATTTCACAAATATTTGTAGAACAAGAGGAACTTGTGCATTAAAAGTATAGTTTTCCACATCTTACTTTGATATAATCTTGAGAGAAGATATTAAGTAAATGTATAGTTTTAATTTTTTGTCATATTTACACAACATTTCTTTTTTTAGTTAATTTATTATTGATCATATTAGAATATAAAATAGATCAGAGCTCAATCTTTTTAGAGTTTATTATCATTTCATCCAAAACTAGAACTGTGAGTGACCTCACTGAGTGATACCCCCCGCTTGCAGTTTAGGAGTTGCGCTTACAAGGTACATGCCCCTCCCCCCTTTTCGTGAAAGTATAAGTTGAATTATCTCCCCTTTTAAATTTTGGACAGCGACCATATTCCTTCATGCACATCTGCAGGTAGTGTACTACAAGTGTGTAAAGTTTCATAAAAATCCAATCGGCCATTTAGGAGGAGTTGCGCTTACAAGGTACATGGACGGACAGGGTGATTCCTATATACCCCCAAACTTTGTATAATAAATTTTACAAAGTTAAATCTATGAACAATGGAGTTCTGGGATAAAAATCCATTGGCAGATACACCACTCTATATATATATAGTGAGTGAGAGATTGTTGTTTAATGCCAACTCAACAATTTTTCAGCTACATCATGGGAAGAACAAGTTCATTTTCAATGAAATGATGATGAGGTCCACTTTGTACAAGACCAACACTCTTAGTTGGATTTTTAGTATTAGCTCACTGAAACAACAGTCCGCATATAGACATGTCGCCCCACTCGGACACATCTTGATTCCGAAGAAACCAGGATTTGCTCTTTCTCCTTAATGCAGCATGCTTAGCGGAGAAGCAACACATACCAATTTTATAGTCTGGTTTGACCTGATCAGGGCTTGAACCATCTATCTACCACACTTGAGGTGAACAAGCTTAATCTATTGGAAATAAACTCAGATTCACTGATGGACTGTGCATGTGCCAATGAGAAGTTACGAAGTAATACATTGCTGGTTTGTTTACAAAGTGAAAGAGGGAAGGCATTACCAAAGTTTTTATCTACATATGTGACTTGGAACAAAATTTGAGAAGCTATAACAGATAATAATATTGACCACTAATATGGTGTTTAATGCCATTTTCAACAATATTTCAATTATATCATGGATATCAGTTTTATTGGAGGAAATAGGAGTACCAGGAGAAAACCACCGACCTGCCACAAGTCACTGACAAACTTCATCACATAATGTTGTATCCAGTACACCTCACCTGACTGGGATTTGAACTCACGTTAGTGGTGATAACCATTGATTGCATAGGTAGTTTATAAATCCAACTAACATACGACCACGACTGCCCTTAAGTGGTGACAGGAAGGTAGTACTGGATTTTGATTGCGTCGTACAGAACATTATTTACATTGCCTATACCCATTAATGGAATGTTATATAGTTGTATACACTCTTATAAGGTCATCCCACATGCAGAGGAGTGGACTTTCTTGACAGGGACAATTGATTACCATTTAACCATTTCAGTGCATCTGAAATCTAGTCTGATAAGAAGGATGGTCTTTAAAGAGGGGAACTACTGGTGTTACAAAGGGTTAAGGCTATGGCATTTAACACCACTTTCAACAATACTACAGTTATACTGTGCCAGTCAGTTAATGCTGGAGGAAACCGTAGTATCTGGTGATAACCACCGACCTTCCACAAGTCACTGACAAACTTTATCACACAATGTTGTATTGAGTACACCTTGCCATGAGTGGATTTCGAACTCACAACATTAGAGGTGATACAAATTGATTGCACAGGTAGTTGTAAATCCAACTACCATACGATCACGATTGCCCCTGGTGTTACAAAAGATTCACAAAATGATGGCATAAAATCTTGACAAGCTGTAAAATTCTTTGTTTATTTTGTTCTAGCAATATTTAACAATCAAATATCGCTTATAAATATAACACAATAAATACAAAATTTATGACAATCTGACTCCAGTTTTCTTTAAATTTTCTTTACCATGGATAAAAAAACTTTGAATAATCTTTGATGGTAAGAAATTGTAATTCACATAATTTGCTTGATGTAGATGTATACTGAAACTAATAATCATGATTGATTGTGATTTTTGGTGTTGATGCCACTTTCAGCAATATTTCAGATATATCACGGCTACCAGTTTCAGTGGTGGAAGAAGCCGGAGTACCCGGAGAGAACCACCGACCATGGGCAAGCAACTGGTATACTTTATCACTTGCAGCTGCAAGTCGAGTGCACCCTTTTTTTGTAATTTACAAAACCGGATGCGAACCCACACCATATTGGTGATAGGCTTGTATGAGTTGTTAGGTAATCCAACTACTTAATTCATTCAGCCTGAGCCCTTAATTCATGATTGATAAAACACACAGAACTAATAACAATAAATAGCACTTATGATATTATTTGACTTTCTAATCTTTTTACAGCATACCCGTTGAAGATCATTCCAGAAATGTTGTGTGTAAATTGGATATCAAGACTTTGATGAAAAGTTATAATAATTATGTAAAATGTTAACACCAGCTTATCTATGAAGTAATTTATTAATATCAAGCAGGTTAAAGCACATAAAAACAATAAATAAATGTTTTCTAGAAAAGTGCTGTTTAGAGTTAGAGCCAAAGTTAGTCTATTATCTTTCGACTTCAAATTTCACAATTGGGATGTTTTTCTTCTTTTTTTTTTTTTTGACAGAATAACTTGTGTAATTAAATTTGATCTGAATATAAAGTATGAAAAATAATTCATAAAATTAATATAATTTTTTTTTGATTTCCATAAGAACCACAAGAAGAATATGTGCTGTCTCAATGGGTTAAGAACTATTAGTTTGCCCCCCCCCCCCCACAGACCTGTTTGTACAACATAGAGTAAACAGTTTAGCACAATAACTGACAAAACCTTAATATCAATGTCTACTGAATGTATTGTAATTGGTTAGCACATACAATGAAAATATCTGTGAAGTTGCAAAAATCTGTATCAAATATCCCTGTTCCCAAAAACCCTGATAAAATCATAACATGGGATAACATTAAACATATATTTCTAGCCAGAGGACCACTGAATTGGGACAAACATCCTTTCATCAAAATAAAAACTGCGTAAAAGTAAAAGATCTTTGTCAAACAAAAAATATGCAAAACTACCAAAAAAAATGACAATCTTCCTTTCATACAATAACAATATGTTATACAGTGAGAACTGTCTAAACCAAACCTTTTGTCTTCAGTTTATACATGTAGAAAGATTTCCTACATTGGCATTTAATTCAGGAGTTAGAGGGTTATGGTATTTAACACCACTTTCAACAATATTTCAGTTATATCGTGGTAGTCAGTTTTATTGGTGGAGGAAACTGGAGTACCTAAAGAAAGCCACTGACTGTCGCAAGTCACTGACAAACTTTATCACATAATGTTGTATCAAGTGCACTTCACCTGAGTGGGATTCGAACTCACAATGTTAGTGGCACTTATTAGTTAGGATTCTGTTTTATTAAGAGTTTGGTTTAGACAGATTTCATTGTTACAACTAAAATAATGTACACCAATGCTTTCAAACCTGTTACCATGGTTATTTAGTAATCTCACCAAAAACTAAATGTTTACCAGCATCAAAATAATAAAAAATAACAATTCTTGAAAGAGGATTAGATTTCCCATCCATAATCAATACATGTATTATGCATATTTTTGGCTTAAAACAAGAATAATTTTATAACAAGGAAATTCGTCACTTCTATTATAAAAAACAACATGCCATCTTCAGATGGGAACAATTCTAGCATTGTATAAGAAGAGTATCAACAGTTTTTCACTATCACACAACGCTTGGCAGTTTGATCGGATAAAATAATATCTGTCCTCTTATCATATTTTATAATCATATTTCATCCTTTCTTCAACCATTTTCTTTATACAAAATGTATCTTGCATCATTTTTCAGTAGGTACAGGTGTTGCTGGTAATGATTTTCTATAGCTGAAATAAGACAAATAAACTGAGTCATTGTTAAGAAAAGTTTGAGGATACCAAGTCGTAAATTGAAGAACCGACAATACAATGGCCAAAAGGGCAAAAGATTAATCTACACTACACAGAAAACTACAGATTGAGTAACACAAACCCCACTAAAATCTGGGGGAGAACTCAGGTGCTCCGGAAGGGTAAGCATTTCCTTTTAATCTTACTCTTACTTTGTCATAACTATAGTAATGTATGGTAACACATCACTCAACAGTTATCATTCCCTCGTCAACTTTAAAGTGACAGTGTCTACGATTTTGTCAGATTTTTTCTCCCAAACTTGAACAGATGTGAGCAAAAATTCATCTAAAACAGCCAAAAACACCGAAAAGTGGTTTTCACGAAATATTTCGGGGGAAACATGTACGCAAGCAATTTGTGTCTGGGCTACTCTAATTCAAGATAACTCCACCTCTTTATGATAAACTGTGCATGCATGGAATCAGTTTGAAACAGTGTATGTTGTTTACAAACTAAAATTGTTACAAAAATGGCTAATAATTTGAGTTTTGATTGATAAATTGCATTCTTATAAGTAAGTATGACTAATTTATCAGTAAACATGTATGAATTATACAATTTTAGTCTAAAGATAGGTTAAATAAACTGCTTATGCATGTCTTTGTTTTGATAAATCTGGGTCAATGGGTCATGAATTATTCATCAGCTTGCAGGGGTGTAACTACCCCAAAATGAAGTGTACTCAAATCTGTTTAAGAGTCTGGTGGAGGGTCATGACCCTCCCCCACCTCGCAGAGGTGACCTTATGGCAGGGGGTCTGGGGGTAAATGATGCAAAATCCTGCATTCTCGCAATTTCCTGGCACTAAAAATGATCCCACGGAAACCCCATTTTCATGAGCAACAAGTCAACTTTTGAACATAAATTTTGAGAAATAAAATATTAAGTAGAGCAATACAAATATGTAGTTGACTTAGAAATTTTATTCTGTCAAATGTGTAGTGGGTTATAAGCTTGACAATTAACATATGGTGCAAGGATAGTTTTTACATATCATTTTTGAGAAAATACATAAATGAATTGAAGCTAGTCTTCATTATTTTTACACAAATTTTATATGAAAGGAACATTTCTCGAATGGAAATAATTTATACTCTCTGTCAATGTATGATAATGTATAAACATGATAAACTGTAATCTCAATCAATTCGAAACGATGGCGATGTGCACCGGCTGTAGAGACTGGAAAATGCAAATTCCATCTGCATTAAACCAATACTTTTTTCTTATTCCGGTTGATTTGATTTAGTTTATTAATTTAGTTTTATTCTACCTTATGTCCTAGATTTACCATGTTTTCATTTTTGTCAAAATTTTTGTCAAAATTTTCGATGTGTACGCAACTGCGTTTTTGCGTACGGGTTGCTACGCACTTGGCTTGGCCAGCAGATCAGAAGTAATGTGTTTAATTACATCTAATTAAACAATTTTCTGTTTATCTGAGATGGTTTTTTGGTCATTTTATTGATTTATCTATTTTATTTTCAAGTTGTTATCAAACTTAAAAATTAGTAAAAATGGTAGACGCTGTCACTTTAAAGGTAAGGTTAAAAACAGGGTTTATCTATATACCCCTGTATTCAAAATTAATCATTCATAGATCATTCCTGCAAAGTTTCACTTCAAACAGCCAAGAGGTTTCCCAGATTTGTTTTTTCATATTTCGTATCAGAACAAAATGAAGAAAGACTTTGAAGACCATGCATACATCATTCCTATAATGTTGTGGCCAAGTATTTTAAGAGAAGAACTTATATTTCAATATAAAAAACAAACAGCTAATATAATCACTAGGAAGATGAAGGCACATTCTTTCATTGCCTTTAGTAACCCATGTTCATATAACTCAGAAATTTTCTTGTAGTATATCACAATATGCATGTAGAAAAATATTTTTAAAAAACCAAAAGCAATTGAGAATTCAAGATAAATTATCTTCTTTTAAAATCAAAGAGTGAAAAAGAAACCCCAATACTTTGTTAGTAATAAAACAAGTGAAACCAATACAAATCATAATATCATTGACTAGTGCATATAAAGAAGAAATTACATCATTAGTGGAAAAAGAGAAAAACAATCTAACACTGACCAATAGAATTACCAACAATACATTGTATGTTAGTTTAAAAAAGTCAGAATTCTATGGATATAAATCTTGTTAGAATGATTTACTACTCCACCACAGCTTAAAATAAAACATTGTTTCTCCCATTATTACAGCGTTTTAACCCCAGTGATAGAAAAATCTGCAATCCTCTAGAGGATTAAAATGTCTCGTGCCTTTTCCTGCATTAATTTCAAATTTTGAAATAATGTTCGTGTTAAATAATGGGAGAAACAAATTCTCCTTCAGTTGCCCATGTAGGGTTACGATATTTCTCCACTCTCGAGAGTTAAATTAAAAATTTTAACCACTTGCCTGACGGCTTGTGGTTAAAATTTTTAATTTAACTCTCTTGAGTGGAGAAATATCGTAACGCATGGGAAACTGAAGGAGAATCTATATTTATCTACCTCCACCCACAAAATGTTAATAGTACCAGTATTATTTTTTAAAATTAATGGTAATTTTATTTGAGTTATGTCTAAATCATTAGATTTATTAATTAATTTATTCTACAATAGTTTCAACAAACTAAATTAATATATCATCAAAGAAAAAGGTCAATTCATATTTGTTTAATGAACATACATGTATATATTTTTTTACAAATCAAAGTATTATTGTTAAATTCACAAAATATTGTGATGTTTTTGTTAATGCAAAAAAGGAACAAGAACAACATCACATTATTTGAACCTTGCATATATGAATACATTTGTGCATGATAATTAAGAATGGGTACAATGATCCCCTTCTTATAAAGCCATTCTCCCCACAAAGCATAGCCCTCTTTTCAGACCAGATTTCAAATGCACTGAGATAGCAAAATACTACTAACTTCTTAATTATTATCATCTGTCACGCTAAGATACATTTGCTTGAGCGATCAGTGTTGCAGGTGAAGATTAAAATATGAAAAGGTTAACAACAACTGCTACCATTTCTTACTTAAGAAATAAATCATGGAAGCCAGAATGTGTCCGCCAACCCATATTAAAACTCAAAACACATTCTGGCTTCCATGATTTATTTCGATTCTGATATGTCTAAGAGTACAAATACAGTAGTATACTTTGATTGAAAGACAGTAATTTATATTTATGCTTGTGGAAAAGGTTGCACACAATTTATGCTGCCAATGGAAAAGTAAGTCACATTCACCGGCGCATGTGTGAATGAGATCATACCATTGATAAATCGCTCGTTTGCCTACAAAGCGAAAAAAGGACGTCAAGTTAGAATATTGCTTAATTTATCCAGTCAATGCAATTTGACTGCTTAAAAAGAACCAGTGCAGGATAAATGTGTGTAGGATGTGTTTATTGTGCATAAGGTGGATAATCGTATGGAAATCATCCTTTTGAGGAAGTCAATAGTTTGGGTGAATCTAATATTTATTAGCAATTTGCTTATTAAACAACAAGTCTTATTAAAGTGTTAATTTCATTTAGTCTGGAGAACCTCTAAAATAGCAGTTCTTTTATAATCTAAAGTGTTCATTATTTTTTTTTTATTACTTTTTTTCATATGAATTGACCGCAATATTAATAAAAAAAATGTGTATATTAATTGAAAGCAAGCATAACACAGCAATTACAGTGAAACTTGTCTAAACCGAATCCTAAATAAACCAGAATCCTGTATAAACTGAACTTAAAATCAAGTCCTAATACAGGAAATATTTGTTAATTTAAACTGTATAAACCAAACACATGTTAGGTTAGGTTTGGACAGGTTTCACTATGTTATTAAAAAACTAACTGTCAATCTGAAAGCATAATGTGTGCAAGCAAATTTAAACCACAGCAAAATATGATTAAAATCAAACTGTTATAAACTGAAAGCTATAAAACATGCATGCAATACAAAACAGATATTGAGAACTAACATCCCATGACTCACTTGTAAATTCTAGATAACTGATAGAGGCCTGTAGCCCCTACAAATATATTGACTGTGAAGAGATTCCAATTCTTAGGTGTAATCACTGTAGAATATCTAGCCCATATAATTCCTAGGACAAAATAAGAGTAAATTAGATCTTTAAAAAGAAAAAAACACTTTCCATGTGACCTATTTGCACTGCATTCATTTGACCTATTTGCACTGCATCTGTAGAAATGTTTTATACTCCACAATCAGGAACACACAAGTCTGCTTAATTTCCAAGAAAATTAGAACTGAAAAAAACCCATTAGAACTGTACATGTTTTCTTCTTGTATCTTCTTAAATCTGAAAGAGCATCTACAGTACAACTTGTCTAATCCAAATTCTGTTCAGTATCAAAATCTTCCAGAAAAACTGCAATGTTTTCTTTTAACCACTGGTAGAGAGACCTATTTTGTTTTTTTTAACCATTAAGAGATACCTTTTTTATTTATTAACCTGAATTTTTTTTTTTTTTTTAAATCTCTTGGCCTGTGTATTTGTAAAACAATATTCTAATTAATTCAACTCATTTCTATAACCTTGTCTTATTTAAATATTATTTTTTTGGGACAAAAAAATCTTTATTATTTTTGTAAAGGCACTTTTAATAGACCAGCTGGATATAGACAGACAACAGTATTCTATATCACATCAAAAGACAAGGGTATATTATAAAAATAGAAAAGGAACGTATTTGACAAATATATACAGTGGAACCTGTCTAATCCGACACACCAAGGGACCAGGGAAATGTGTCGGATTGTACAGGATGTCGGAATACTCAGGTTTTATTTTACTTAACATAATTACTTTGGGACCATAAATTTTTGTTGGATGTCACAGGATGTCGGAAAACTCAGGTGTCGGATTGCACAGGTTCCACTGTATATGTACAGGTACATAATTTATAAAGCCATGATCTATTCAAATAAGGGCAATTAAAAATGGATTATGCTTTTTATACTAAAGCTAGTTTGTTTAAGAAAATAATGAAAAACATAGCATAATAATAATATAATCCTACCAGCCATATATAATCATAGATCTGTTAATAATCAAGCTACTCTGGCTATAAATAGCATATACAATTAAACCTTGTTATCTCAATTTTAGACATGTCATGTTTTCAATCTCCTGAAAGGTCATACATGTGTATGCATTTTCAAATATGGACAAGTTAGATAACTCCAAACAGTGGAATTACGACCCTTTTTTTACAAGTGAAGTAGTATGCATGTAATAAGCTATTAATACAGTCTTCACGCAAACCCACTTGCCTGAGGCCTGGGACAAGTAAAACTGGATTCGGACAAGTGAAAATTATGAAAGAATTTGTTTGAATAAATAGAATTTTTTTTTCTAAATTTAGCTTTCGGTCCAAGTAGGTGAACAAAATTAAGTCAAAGAACGATCATATCTAAAATACTTCATCACTTCAATCATAGACTACAGATCTTTCAAATTCAGCATAACAAGGTTCAATGGTACTTTCACGTTAGATTTTAATGTTAATCTTTGTCCATGCTAAAGGCAGTTTTTTGGATTAGACAAGTACATGTATAATCAATCGCTGGCTTAATTATAATGTGCTCATGTGCTGTTATACATGTAACAAGACTTACTTGTAAATTCTAGCCATTTGAAACAGGCCTGTACACCCAACAAATATATTACACACAAAGTATGGCCATATTCTAGGTGTTATTATCAATGACCATCTAGCCCAAAGAAAACCTTTAATAACAAAAATATACTTCAATATCAATTGTTACATTTTATAACACAGAATGATCAGATCTGAGGTTCTAGCCCAAAGAAAACCTTTAATAACAAAAATATACCTCAATATCATTGTTATAACACAGATTGTTCAGATCTGAGGCCATCTGAAAGTTTCAGTATTTTTGAAAACCACTGTGAATATATGTATTATAGGAAATTGTTAAAAATTATATGCTTAAAAAGAAATGATTTTAAGTGCATTGCATCTGTATATTATTTAGAACTAGAACAGTTGCTTTTGTAAACCTTTCATAATCCACTCCATGCTGCATGTTCCATAAATGTTACAATCTCACTACTTTCAAATTAGAGGGAGAAATAATTTCTCTTTGAAAGGGCTGATGGAGAGAAGTGAGAAACAAATGAGAGAAATGGAGAAATCTCTGGGAGAGATAACTGTACTTATTCAAAACCTATTTTGAGTTATTATACACAAATTTTAGTAAACCAGGCACATTTATTTACCTTGTTAGTCCTGTTAGTAAGGAATGATTTTCTAAAAGGACTTGTAATCTGAGTTTCTCTGCTGAAGAATCTAACCTAACTAGTTCATCACTTAAATAATAAGGCATTGTTTGTTGTTCATTTATGATCATTGTCAACATATGCATTGTTTTCGGGAAGGATTCCCCCATGTTGGATATTTTAAAAGCGTGCCGTCGAAAAAAAAACACTTGTACAGGGTATTTCATCTTGATTAAGCTTTCGCTTTTTAGGTGTTGAATCCATGTTCGTTTAATATTTAATGAACATTTAAACATTAACCACATGAGTTACCAGTGATCACTAATTACAGGTGTGCTAATATACACACTTCGATAAACACTTCCAATACGTTTCTCCTCGGATGCCCCTTGAATTACTACCGATCGATATTCACATATATGTAAACACACGGTTGATTGATCTGATCATGACCAGTTTATGGAGATAAATTATAACAGTAATTAGTGTATTGGGACCGCAAGTCAAGGCCGGAATTCGGAATGTGCAGTGTCCGGTTTATTCAAAGATTATTAAGGAAAAAACTGCAGACTTGAAATTTAGATCGGAATGGACAGGATTCCGGTTTACTCAGGGTCCGGTTTAGTTAGGTTCCACTGTAGTTATTATCAATGAACTTTGCATGAAAGGGGACCATTTTTCCCCACCTTAAAGGGTAGTAACTCCTGTAAAATATATAATTTTAGCATAAATCGAAAATGTGCAAATAGTCTATTGTTCAAGGATACAATACATATTACTAGTACTGGTATATATACTACTTTTGCCAGTAGTTACAGATAAAAGTTGTAGAGCTAGTGTTGTATTGTTACTCAAAAATTACCTTGGTAACCTTAATGTATGTGCCCATGGAGAATTGAAATGTTGATATAAATATTTAATTTAGGAAAAGAAAATCCATTATGGTAACAATACCTGTAGCTGCCAATGCTGTTGATTGTGTAATACTGAGTTTCTCTGCAGGACGGGCAATATCAGCTATACCAGCAATAACTAAAGCCTAAAAAAACATCTAAAATATTAAAATGTCCAATATAATTACATTAAAACTAATAAATAACGAACTCATGTGGCAATAGTTCCTACCCTCTTTTACAAACTGATATTCATTACCTAATAAATGCTCCACATACAAAACTAGAGGCTCAGCACTGAGCTGAGCCTGTGTCGCTCACCTTTCAATCTGCTTTGAGGAAACTTACATGTAATACAGAACCTTCCATAGGTGCTCCCCACCAAATATCAGTTCATTTTGGCAAAGCAGTTTCAGAGAAGAAGATTTTTAGAAATCGACCAATCTAAAACAAGAATTGCTATGTTTGTTAATGAATCAAAATGAAATGAACAATCTCTATAGAGGACCTTCCATAGATGCTTCTTACCAAGTTTCATATCATTTGGCCAAGCGGTTTCAGAGCAAAAACTGTTTTAGAGATCGACCAATAAGAAACAAGAATTGTTTATGATGGCCATGTTTGTTAATGGATCAAAACGGAATGAGCAATTCCCATAGAGGACCTTCCATAGATGCTTCCTACCACATTTCGGTACATTTGGCCAAGCTGTTTCAGAGTAGAAGATTTTTTTAGAAATCGACCATTCAGAAACAAGAATTGCCTGTGGCAGCCATGTTTGTTAATGGATAGGGCCAAAATGAGCAATCTTTATAGAGGACCTCCCATAGATGCATCCTACCAAGTTTCGGTTCATTTGGCAAAGCGGTTTCAGAGGAGAAGATTTTTTAGAAAGCAACCAATCAGAAACAAGAATTGTATGTAGCGGCCATGTTTGTAAACGGATTGGGATGAAATGAGCAATTATAACAGAGGACTTTCCATAGATGCTTCCTACCAAGTTTTGGTTCATTTGGCCAAACGGTTTCAGAGGAGAAGAATTTTAAAAATCAGCCAATCAGAAACAAGAATTACCTGTGGTGGCCATGTTTGTCAATGGATCGGGAGGAAATGAACACTCTTTATAGAGGACTGCCCATAGATGCTTCCTACCAGGTTTCGGTTCATTTGGCCAAGCGGTTTCAGAGGAGAAGATTTTTAGAAATTGACCAATCTAAAACAAGAATTGCCTGTGGCAGCCATGTTTGTAAATGAATCAAAACGAAATGAACAATCTCTATAGAGGACCTTCCATAGATGCTTCTTACCAAGTTTCATATCATTTGGCCAAGCGGTTTCAGAGCAAAAGCTGTTTTAGAGATCGACCAATAAGAAACAAGAATTGTCTATGACGGCCATGTTTGTTAATGGATCAAAACAGAATGAGCAATTCCCATAGAGGACCTTCCATAGATGCTTCCTACCACGTTTGGTCCATTTGGCCAAGCTGTTTCAGAGTAGAAGATTTTTAGAAATCGACCAATCAGAAACAAGAATTGCCTGTGGTGGCCATGTTTGTTAATGGATAGGGCGAAATGAGCAATCTTTATAGAGGACCTCCCATAGATGCATCCTACCAAGTTCGGTTCATTTGGCAAAGCGGTTTCAGAGGAGAAGATTTTTTAGAAATCAACCAATCAGAAACAAGAATTGTATGTAGCGGACCATGTTTGTATATGGATTGGGATGAAATGAGCAATTGTAACAGAGGACTGTCCATAGATGCTTCCTACCAAGTTTCGGTTCATTTGGCCAAACGGTCTCAGAGGAGAAGAATTTTAAAAATCAGCCAATCAGAAACAAGAATTGCCTGTGGCAGCCATGTTTGTCAATGGATCGGGAGGAAATGAACACTCTTTATAGAAGACTGCCCATAGATGCTTCCTACCAAAATTCAGGTTCATTTGGCCAAGCGGTTTCAGAGAAGAATTTTAAAAATCAGCCAATCAGAAACAAGAGTCGCCTGAGGCGACCATGTTTGTTAATGGATCGAGATGAAATGAGCAATCTTTACAGAGGATCTTCCATAGATGCTTCCTACCAAGTTTCAGTTCATTTCGCCAAGAGCTTTCAGAGAAGAAGATTTATAATAAATAAGCAATATCTGTATAGAGATAACTGCATTTTGAATACAGATATCTATATTTAAACAAGAATTATCTTTCTTTTTACAGAGATTTTTTAGAAATCAACCAATCGGAAACAAAAATTGCGAGTGGCGGCCATGTTTGTTAACTGATCGGGACAAAATGAGCAATCTATATAGAGGACCTTCCAAGGATGCTACCTACTAAGTTTCGATTCATTTGGAAAAGCGGTTTCAGAGGAGAAGATTCTTTAGAAATCAACCAATCAGAAACAAGAATGGCCTGTGGAGGCCATGTTTGTTAACGGATCGGGACGAAATGAGCAATATTTATAGGGGACCTGCCATAGATGCTTCCTACCAAGTTTCGGTTCATTTGGCCAAGCGGTTTCAGAGAAGATTTTTAAAAATCGGCCAATCAGAAACAAGAATTGCCTATGGCGGCCATCTTTAGAGAGGACCTTCCATATATGCTTCCTACCAAGTTTCACTTCATTTGGTTGAGCGGTTTCAGAGGAGAAGATTAAAATGTGAAAAGTTAACGGCCGATAGATGTCAAGTGATGGCAAAAGCTCACGTTGCCTTTGGCAAGGTGAGCTAAAAAATCAATCAGAAAACACCTTTTTTGGCTCCTGGCACCTCTTGTTTTGAAACAGATAGAGCTAGTACTCCACAAATTGATCCTAACCTCTATTCTGTGGAAACGTTCGTTTAGCCTGTAATCTGAAAAAATTGTCACTATTGAACTTATCTGTCCATAATTCAATATACAAAAATGTATATGTATTATATTTGAGGGGCCATTGTGGCCGTGATTGTATTGTACAAATGTAGTTGAATTTACAAATACCTATGCAATCAGTGCCTATCACCACTGATGTTGTGAGTTCGAATCTCGATCAGGGCAAGTGATACAACATTATCATATGTGGTAAAGTTGTCAGTGACTTGTGACAGGTCGGTGGTTTTCATCTGGGGTTTCCGGTTTCCTCCACCAATAAAACTGACCGCCTGTATGCTTGGTCATTTTTTTTTTAAAGTTTTTTGCGTTGAAAGTTAATATATGAGTATAAAACATTGTTCCGACCAAAAAAAAAGCATTTCATTGTTTTTTGAGTGCAGCTTGTATCCCAGCTTCATTAATTATGCATGTGACTGTCCCAATTTCCAAACTACATGCGCAATGGCACTTCAGCATGAGCTTGAACTCTCAACACTTCCTTCAATTCCATCAAAAGGTCTTGTTGGTGGCCTATGCTAATTCTTGTTTTATTATAATTCGCTAAAACTTCTTTCCTGTTTTGTTTTCTAGCAGAATCAATTAAATTCTTGTACGACCGAGTAGAGGTTTTCCATCAGCAGACATTTTTTTTCCGCAAGAACAGACTTTGTGCATACATAGTAAAAGGTCACCTAAGGTCATATGAATAGGAGCGAATATTGTCGTACAGACAGGAATTTATGCTAATGTATATTTTTAATGTACTACTTGAAATCACCAAATTCTACAACTGTTAAACCGTCTGTTTCCCAAATCTAGTAACTATAAAAACTAAATAAATATGATAATTAACCAGCAAAGGTACTCAAAATCTTTCTCTACTACTTACTAACTTACCCATTTAAAGGATGGAGCCCAGAAAAATATGGTCTTAGGTCCTACAAAATACAGGTAAAATATAGTATTAGGTTCTAAGATAATCTATGAAATAAAGAAAAATGTTGTTGTAGACAATTAGGAGCTATAAAATAAAGATAGAAGGCTACGACAAGCGCAGCATGATAGGACAAATATAATTTATTTGAGATTAGGCTTCCAAAGAAATTGTCTGTATCTCCATTCTAATCTAGTTACAACTAACAAGCCCTATCAAAGGTATTCTTGAAATTTGACACTCCAGGTGCATTCTGATGTATATTTTGGCATGGACGGATTGTGTCAGATAAAGTGCAGTTAAGATTTCATATATAGACATATTTTCTAGTTTAAATCTGCACATATAATGATAATCACTTACTGATTTAAGTAGTTAAAGATCCATAAGATCAAAAAATCCAAAATTCATTTCATACTGTACACCATTTTTTATTTGTATGCCATATGATCAATTTTGTGATGGTTTTAACTATGGCAGTGTCTCCTCGGACAAACTTTTTGTATGAATAGTGTAGCGGATAATCGCACAAACTTTTTTATACTATAAAAATAGTGCCAGACTGACGATTTTCCGAATATGGCTTATAATTTATCAACAAGCGTGAACACTTTTCATTAAATAAACAAATCTCAATTTATCTTGTGTTTGTTGTTCTTTGATATGAAAACATGTCGGCGGACATTAATATAAACTATAAATTTTCTTCTTATGAAGAATTATTAGTTTTTAAAGGAAACTACGAAAAGTATAATTCTATTCAATAATACACAAGAACATCACAAACTTTGGATGAAAACATTAACTTAAACAGAAATAAACTAGAGGCTCAGCACTGAGCTGAGCCTGTGTCACTCACCTTTCATTTTGCTTTGAGGAAATTTAATACAGAACCTTCCATAGGTGCTTGCCACTAAATTTCGGCTCATTTTGGCAAAGCAGTTTCAGAGAAGATTTTTAGAAATTGACCTATCTAAAAGAAGAATTGCCTGTGGCAGCCATGTTTGTTAATGGATCAAAACGAAATGAACAAATTCTATAGAGGACCTGCCATAGATGCTTCTTACCAAGTTTCATATCATTTGGCCAAGTGGTTTGAGAGGAAAAGCTGTTTTAGAAATCGACCAATAATAAACAAGAATTGCCTATGACGGCCATGTTTGTTAACGGATCAAAACGGAATGATTAATTCCCATAGAGGACCTTCCATAGATGCTTCCTACCACGTTTCGGTCCATTTGGCCAAGCTGTTTCAGAGAAGAAGATTTTTAGAAATCAACCAATCAGAAACAAGAATTGCCTGTGCTGGCCATGTTTGTTAATGGATCGGGACGAAATGAGCAATCGTAACAGAGGACTTTCCATAGATGCTTCCTACCAAATTTTGATTAAAACAATATGAATATTTGATCCATCCAAATAATACTTTTGTATATCTGGTACAGTGTTATAGTCCAATTGATTGTTTGCACCAGGCCAGACCATAAAAGTTTTACATATAAATGCCAATATAAAGTACAATCTCATCTTCTCAATGTCTTCTTTTTTTTTTTAAATACACTAAAATTCTTATCTACTTTTTTTCCTAATTATATAAAAAAAATATTTATCACATATATCAATAGTTAACAATTTTAAACTTTGCGAAATACCTCTTTTCTCATCTTTTATATTCTAAAAATTAAAAAAAACCTCCACTGCAATATACATATGATTATACAAAATGTATATTGGAAAAGATTGTAAGAAGATTTAATTGTACTTTACTATATAGATTGTATGATGTTTTATACAAATGTATGTTATTATATTATTGTACTCTAGTCTGTATTGATGTATTTTGCAGTTGAAAAAAATAAATAAAAAAGTTTCGGTTCATTTGGCCAAACTGTTTCAAAGGAGAAGAATCTAAAAAATCAGCCAATCAGAAACAAGAATCGCAGGTGGCGGCCATGTTTGTTAACGGATCGGGACAGAATGAGCAATCTTTATAGAGGACCTTCCATAGATGCTTCCTACCAAGTTTCGAATTATTTGGCCAAGCGGTTTCAGAGAAGATTTTTAGAAATCAACTAATCAAAACAAGAATTGCCTGTGGCGGCCATGTTTATAAATGGGTCGGGACGAAATGAGCACTCTTTATAGAGGACCGTCCATAGATGCTTTCTACCAAGTTTCGGGTTCATTTGGCCAAGCAGTTTCAGAGGAGAAGAATTCTAAAAATCAGCCAATCAGAAACAAGAGTCACCTGTGGTGGCCCTGTTTGTTAACGGATCGGGATGAAATGAGCAATCTTTACAAAGGACCTTCCATACATGCTTCCTACCAAGTTTCGGTTCATTTGGACAAGCAGTTTCTCAGTAGAAGATTTTAAACAAGATGTTGCACGCTACGTCATGCTAAGAATACCCCCACTCGTTCATTTGTAAGTTGCACGGTAAACAGGAAGTAGATATGCGGTAAATCTGGAAAGAGGAGACATGGTACAAGTCACCATGCCAAAGCCATATATCAAATATAAAATCATTTCTTCCAGTAGAACCTGAGATAACTGTTACGAAAGTTTTCATTACGGCAAACATGAAAAATTCTAAGTCGCACTTGTAAACAGGAAGTAGATGTGCGGTAAACCTGGAAAGGGGAGACACGGTACAAGTCACCATGCCAAAGCCATATATCAAATATAAAATCATTTCTTCCAGTAGAAGCTGAGATATCTGTTACGAAAGTGTGAACGGATGGACAAACGGACGGACAGACTAACGGACGGATGGACAAGGTGATTGCAATGTAGCCCCCTCTCCACGAGTAGGGCTATACAAATCTGTATAGAGATACAAATGTAACTGCATTTTGAATACAGATATCTATATTTAAGGTGATACCTAACACTACAGGGAGATAACTCTATTTTAATGGACAACATTAACGGGATCAGTGAAGTGTTTTAAAAGTTCACTTCAATTTCAAACATTTAGCTGACACAGATGTACAATGTTTACAAAACAGACGCTATGCTCATAGGACCTAATGATGGTCTTACATTTTTTAGTGTCTCTAATAAATAGTATTTACTGATATATCTGGTATAAAAAAAATTATAACGATGGGTAGAGATAGGTGTCGCCGTGGTTACTTTATGACACACAAGACAAAAAACCAACGATCTTCATTTTTCTAAAAATTAAATAGTGAACGGAAAACCACATTTTTTCTAGACCCAAAATTACATGACACTGCTTGATATTGTTTCAGAAATATCAATAGACGAAAATGATATGCATGTCAGCAATGGATGGAACGAGGGTAGACGCACTGTGGACATTAGATGTAATGACAAGGGAGATGTACTGCTGCCGGTGTAACTTGTCATTACATTTATCCAATACAGTTGGTGAGAGGTGAAAAAGGTCATCAACTACAATACAATTGAGATTTGATTCCACAGATTTTTTGTACAAAAATATAATAATCTCAATGTCTACATTTTACCCCAAATACTCTGTCAACTAATTAAATAAAGGTTCCAAAAAGGTAGGGGCATTTTACACTAACATGTAGCTTAAGCCAGAGTTCTATGGTACTGTGGTAGTTATAGCTTTTGTTTAATTAAACACAAACTTGTATGTAGGAAGAAAGGAAAAAATTATCAGATAAGCTCCCCGAAAAATACAATGAAAATCTGTTCAACGTATTTTTAAGAATCAAAGGGAGATTACTTTGGTACCGTGGTAGTCACTTGTTATTCCAGTCCATTCTATTATTACTTTCAACTTCACTCATTAAATGTAATATAATGGAAAACGTTACTATTCATATAAGATGGTCACATTACTAGGAGATAAGGATAGAGTTATTCAGCTATAATGCACTCATATGGACTTAAAATGGTGTTTTTTTGGAAAATAGGGGGGGATGACAAAGTATGTCGGTTGTCCTTTTGATCAGTTGAAAAATTCTGAAACTTAGACAGTGTTACCTAGTATTGGTTTTCAAATTACATAAGAATTTTAGAAGAAAATGAACGACACAATTTTGAAATA
>MJUT01021409.1:99515-117412 GCA_002080005.1 Gigantidas platifrons | reverse complement strand
GGGGGGGGGGGAGAGCATTTCTTGACTGCCCTGCTTTTCCTTAATTGGACAGTATGACACATGTAAGTATGGAAATTATTAAATTAAATGTAATATAATGGAATCAGTTAATGTTCATATAAGATAGTTACATTATAAGGAGATAAAGATAGTGTTATAGGAATGTTCTCCAATCTCATTAGTGATGTCATATTCACTAATTTGCATGTCATTAAACAAATAATTGGTTGGCAGTAAAACAATAAAGAAATTGATAGGAAAGTAACCAATTATTAAACTTTTACAACTTTTTTATTTCCAAACCAATTTTGGTTCTGTTAATTGTTTTAGAGACTTAAGAAAATTCATATTTTTTCTGTCAGTTTACATTTTTTAATTTTGATATAAATTCATAATTCTAATATGAAATAATGCATTTTTACACTTTAAAACTAAATAAAACAAGATTGAATTTCCAATCTTTTTATTCTGAATATTTTTATCAAATCTTCGATGTGAATTAATTATTGCTATATAATTTTCATTTCTGAAAGAATTATTAAATTATCGTAAATAACAAAATAATAATGACAATTTAAAGTTGAGCCTTCATTGAAAGACAATCGAAATTTTTGATTTCCTGCCAACCACACAGGTAAATTCTCAAGCCTGTGACATCACGGCGAACATCCCTATTCAGCAAAATGCACTCACATGGACTTAAAATGGTGTTTTTTGTAAAAAGGAGGGGGGGGGGGGTGAAAAAGTTTGCCAGTTCTCTGTTTCGGTTGGTTGAAAAATTCTGAAACTTAAACAGTGTTACCTATAATTGTTCTTCATATTGTACGAGTTTTTTTTAGAAAAATTAAACGACACATTTTTTCTATAATTAATACTTAAAAAAAAAAAAAATTCTTGCCATTGTATTTTACGGCATTTCTTGGTAAAATATTCTATTTTTCCTCTAAAAAATTTGCTATTTCAAAAAAATATCCATAATTTGCGTGTTAATTAGGTGGAACTGGTATCACACTTTCAAAATAAGCTTAACTATTTAGTAAATTATTTCTTTTACCTCCCAAAAAAGGGAAATCAAGCATTAACTAGCATTCTTGTCATCTACGGCTATACCTTTGATTTAAAGGGCTTTAAAATTGGATAAAATTTTTGGCTTTTTTATATTTGTTAGGTAATATCATAATGTTTCACACACACAAAAATCTAAAAAAAATTAAACAACAGACAAATTTTGGGGTCAGTGTTGGGTACCACCTTAAATAAGAGTTATCTTTCTTTTAACAGAGAAGATATTTTAGAAATCAACCAATCAGAAACAAGAATTGCCTGTGGCGGCCATGTTTGTTAACCAATTGGGACAAAATGAGCAGTCTTTATAGAGGACCTTCCATAGATGCTTCCTACCAAGTTTCAGTTCATTTGGACAAGCGGTTTCTCAGTAGAAGATTTTTAAAAATCGGCCTATCAGAAACAAGAATTGCCTGTGGCGGCCATGTTTGTTACTGGATCGGGACGAAATGAGCAATCTTTATGTAGATGCTTGAGCAGCTTCCTACCAAATTTCAGTTCATTTGGGAAAGCGGTTTCAGAGGAGAATATTTTTCAGAAATCAACCAATCAGAAACAAGAATGGCCTGTGGCGGCCATGTCCGTTAACGGATCGGAACTACATGAGCAATCTTGATAGAGGACCTTCCAAGGATGCTTCCTACCAAGTTTTGATTCATTTGGACCAGCGGTTTCAGAGAAGATTTTTTTAGAAATCGACCAATCAGAAACAAGAATGGCCTGTGGCGGCCATGTTGTTAAAGGATCGGGACGAAATGAGCAATCTTTATAGAGGACCTGCCATAGATGTTTCCTACCAGGTTTCGGTTCATTTGGTTGAGGGGTTTCAGAGGAGAAGATTAAAATGTGAAAAGTTAACGGACGACGGATGCCAAGTGATGGCAAAAGCTCACATTGTCTTTGGCAAGGTGTGCTAAAAATATTTTACTGATGAAAGTTGGCAATTTATTAATAGCTTAATATTGCAGAAAAAAGAAAATTTTGAATGGAAATGTATTACTTGTGATAATTCTTTGCTAGATTTGTAGTCTGTGGCTTGTGATGGCTGCCTAGAGTGGCAACATTTGAAGTCTGCTGGCCTTAAGTAAGTACCAAAACAAATGTACTGGATTTGTAGGTATTGCACGAAGTAATTACTGTGATACATGCAGTATTGTGCTATAAGTACGTGTAAATATGTTTTTAACATGTTTTATTAAAGTAGCATTTTCAAACTGTACATGTTTTAAATTATTATAATTTGTAATAAAACTTTTATTTACCACTTTACGAGTGTTGATCAATTATAAGCCATATCTGGAAAATCGTCAGTCCGGCACGATTTTGATAGTATAAAAAAGTTTGTACGATTAGCCTCTACACTATTCATACAAAAAGTTTGTATGAGGAGACACTGCCTTTAACTATAGTCTGTTTCTCAATATCAGATTTATTAAAGGTGTTGAATAATTTTTCCAATTATCAACATCTAGAAACAAACTATAACATGTCACGATTTCGAACATGTGGTGTAATTATTGAGTTCAATATTAATAAAATCTGTCAGTGTCAAAAGATGCATCGGAATGCAAAGGGGGAGGGGGTAGGTATCTATAAAATTAAATTTTCAGAATACCTTTGATAGGGCTTATGAAAAGATTAATATGATGGAGATACAGACAGAAAATTTCTTCTGAAGTATAATCTCAATGAGATTAGATGAATCTGGGTCGTTTCGTCCAGAATCCCGTTCGCCACCGGATCGTTTCGCCCTCATTTATTAATAGTGCTTTAAAAAATGAAATATGGAAAATACCATTGCAAATATTCGTATTTTGGATGTTGTAAGGCTTGTTCATGGGTACTTTATTTTTGTCTTCCTCATAATTAACATGCTTTCTTGACATGTTTAATATTATATATGGCTTCACTTTCATTGTTTGACACCATATTAAATGTGTAAAATTTGTTTGTTCACTTTCATTGTTTGACACCTAAGAGCAACAGCAACGGTTGTTTGGTATCGCTTCCATTTAGCAGAAAAAAACAATTTGACATATTATTGACATATTTTAACCTTTGCAAAGGAGATAAGAACCACAGATTATTGTATGTACTTTACCTATGAGTTTCCCTGTAAACCATACGAAATCTGATATTTATTATTGTTAAATATCCGAGAAATTAGCATATGAAGGAGAGTTTGATGTCTCCGTTAGTCGATTTCGTCGTATTTTGTTGCCATTCTGTACACATGAGTGAATCTAAACCCCTTCACGATGATTCTTTATTGAGAAAAATATTCTCCTTTTTTGTGTTCAACAACATTCCACTGAAAAATCGTACAAATTAACCATTGCAAGCGCAACTTCCATGATGTTCAGTTGATGTTAACTCCGTTGTTTATCATATATTTTTATTATTTTGATTTTATTTTTATGTTATTATTTTCAGACCTGATTTTATGAAGCCAACAAAAAAGCGGAAATCGGCAAGCGGAAGTATTGAATATACTATAAAAAAGGAATCGTAATGGTAAAAACGGTAAAATCCGGAATAAAAAAAGCGGAATAAAATCAGGTCTGTATTTTTTTAAAGGAAAACTCCATGGTCTTAACAAGTTAGCGTGAATATTTAAATGACATTAACTAAAAGACATTTGTGTTAATGAATGTTAAAAATAATATACCGTAAGGTAGAATTTGGTGATTGAAGTTGCCTGTTGCACCAAACAATGGGGGTCGCCATTTTTCAACACTCTACAATGTGAGAAGATAAGGGACATACTCCATTCTCGGATTATACCTAAAATTAAAGCTCTTCCGAAAGAGCTGTGACGTATTAGTGCCGGTATCGTATATTATATCAGTATTGATCAGTTGCAATTTTATCATTAAAAATTATGTAAATCGTAAAATAACGTCGTATATTTATCTTTTGATATTTACAAAATCATTATGACTTCATGTTAAGCATTTTATTGCACTAACGAAATTAAAAGGGAATATGTGAGAAGAATTTTTTTGTGTAATTACCCTTGTCGACCAGTGACCTCGAAAAACACGGGAAAGTACAACAGCATTGGGGACAAAAAAGAAAAAAAAACGTGTACGCATAAAATGAGTTAAAACTGACAGTTATTTAAACTATACGGCCAATCACGTAAAACATGAAATTCTCTAAGATGAAATTATACGTAGACCCTCCCCCCTCCCAATACAAATAAACTCATTGTTTTAAGAAAATATAACATTGGATGGGAATATTAAGAAAAAAAATTAGAACGATATACGATTATAAACATTGTATTGCAGTTGATCTTATATTAAAACATAACCAAACGGGCACGATGTTGAGAAGAGTCAGATACATGTTATTTATTCAACTAACATGATCCGATTCTGTGAAATCACATGAATAGGTGTCATGGCCGCTTACACTACGACAGGAAATTCCAAATATTCACATTTTTAATTGGGTATATTAATGTTAATAAAGGTGCTTTTTTTTAAATAATAAGTTATTTATGAATAAAAAGTTATAATGAATTGAATTAAAACAACTTTTCAATTGACTGGAGTATTCCTTTAATAAATAAATAATTACCAAAAAATTGTCGAAAAAGATTTCATCTATTATAATATAGGAGCGATGAAGTGGGGCGAATCGACTCACTTTCCAGGACGAAACGACCCAGTAGATTTATAATAAAAATTCAAAATTGTTAGCTTTGTCTTTGGCTTTGCCATTTGGTCTCTTTTGAGCGAACCGGGGTAAGTTCACAGATCAATTGTACATGGGGACAACAACCCTAACCCTACCTTAACCCCTAACTCTAACCTAACCCCTATCCCTAACCTAATCTCGTTGAGATTAGAATAACCCTAACCTAACCCTAATTTAAGGTTGTTGTCGCCAAGTACAATTGATTCAAGTTCACTCTACAACACAGGGATAACACTTAACTGGGGCCCCGTAGACAAAAATTACTATTACTAAAATTTGGCCTGTATACCCCAGAACATTTTCAGACAGTACTAAGTAGCACAGCTGCATCTGGCTACTACTGAAATTTTGAATATTTCATGTGCACAATTGCTGGGCACCAATAATTTTCCTTCTTCAACGTACCAGCTGGGTGGTTCCAAAACGGGAGAAGTTTAGCTGGAACAAATTTGTCAGCTACTGAAATAACTCCCCTGTAAATAGCACTCATCTTGATCTTATGTCCTTCGAATTCGATAATCGGGGAGATAACTCTATATTGTTGCCATTTGCTGGATAGTGTAGATTTCATGTTTTAAGGCAACCGTTTTTAATGTGACCGCGTCTGACAAGGGGGGCGGGTGGGTGGGGTGGTATATGCTGTAATAATGTTATCGATATAAATAACGCTTTAAAGTTGACGTCACGCTATCAATTCAAGCACATGCTAAGTTTAAAATTCATAATTAAATCAATTTATCTTCAGAAACCAACTTGTAATAAAAAGACATTGACATTTCGTTGAAATAAAAGAATGTTCTGGGTAAAACCTGTATATTGAATACATGTACAATAATTCCCTTTCAAGTCTTCGTTATTTTCTAATGAAAATTATCCACAGCTCCAAGCGCTAAATTTCGAAATGAAAATGTGATGAAGTCTGGAAATTTGTTAATAGTCATGTTTCGTATTACTTGAAACACAGGGACTTGCTCCCGGCCTTTCGTTATCAATAATTTTAACCCTACTATCAATGTGCGGTACTAAAATATGTGATATTTTAGTACCGCACATTGATAGTAGGGTTAAAATTATTGATAACGAAAGGTGACATTTTAGTACCGCACATTGATAGTAGGGTTAACATTATTGATAACGAAAATTATAAATAAGGAAACCCCTCAATATCTACATGATCTTGTAATTTTAAAAAATAATAAATATAATTTTAGGTACAGCAATACAGCACATATACCAACAGTCAAGACTACCCGGTATGGATTGAACTCTTTTAAGTACTATGCTTTAAAAACTTGGAATGAGCTGCCAGACCATTTCAGGAAAAAAACATCCTTCAATCAATTTAAGAGTTTAATAAACTCTTGGAATGGCAGCTCATGTCACTGCAGCTTCTGTTCATGATTTTAAGTTATTTTCATACTTTTTCTGCTTTATTTTTAATTTTTTAGATAGATGCATCGTGCTTTCAAAAGTTTGTTTTTATTATTAATGTTGCTGGTTTCAATGTGTCTCATTTTATCCATGCTTTTTGTTTACTCACATCAATATATAATATGCTTAATTTATGCCTCTGATACTGCTGTGTTTTAAATTATGCTTCTGCTACTGCTGTGTTTTAAATGCTTCATATCTTAGATTGGTTTTAAATTTTAAATTTCATAGAAATTTTAATATGACAGTGTTTTTGTTTGCTTGTTTTACAAATATTGTGTGCATGTTTTGTTTTATGTTGATATATGCATATGCTTATGTCGGATTTAAAAGCTCAATAGAGCTTGTGTTGTAATGTTTAATTTATTCCGACTGTAAATAAAGTTTATTGTATTGTATTGTATTGTATTGTAGGCCGGGAGCAAGTTCCTGTGCTTGAAAGGACCTGAAATGTCAACCTTCATTTCAACTAACTATAAAACAGTACTAACAAGATGCAAACAAAAGTGAAAAAGTTTGTCTGAAGTTTGATTTTTTCCATTTGTACGCAATGTCCTAGATAGAGAAACCCATCCCTGGAGGAAATTTTGGGAACCTAGTATATTTTCAAGAATTAGACTGCTGTCATGATCGTATTGTAACTAGATTAACACGACGGGTACCACTAGTGGAGCAGGAACTGTTAACCATTCCGGAACACCCGAGTTACCACCCCTGGTTTTCAGTGGGGTTAGTATTACTCGATCTTTAGTTTTATGTGTATCGTTATGTCTTCTTCTTCTTCTTCTTCTTCTTCCGAGGGTAGTGTGTAGTGCAAAACCTATTATAAAGTATTCTCGCACTTTTGAGTGGTGGTGACGTCTAAATGTACAGTGAAGGTTAAAAGGATAAAAACAGTTGTAAATTTAGATGAGAGTTGCCCTCGACAGCTGAGCCTTGAAGCTGTCTAGGGTGTCTGCTTTCACCACACTTCCCGGTAATTGGTTCCAGAGGCGTATAGTTTGTGGAAAAAATGATGTCCTGTACACTATAGTTTTTGTGTGTGGTACAAGGATTCGTAATGAATGGTCTCTGGTACAAAGAGAGGTGTGGTTGATATGGTGTTCCACTGGTATATCAACAAGGTTGTACGCTATGTGGTACGTTCGTCTGTTCTGTAATGTCTGCCACTGGAGTTGCTGAATAGTATGGCTGTGACACTGTTTGATTGATTGATTGATTGATTGATTGATTGATTGATTGATTGATTGATTGATTGATTGATTGATTGATTGAAGTTTAACGTCCAGCGAGCAATTTTTCAGCTATATTCAGGACGAGAATAATTTAAACGCCACGGGAATCGAAACAAGGAAAGGTGATGGGTAGGGACGGAGAATTTTGCCAGTGCAACAGGTCTCCTATGGACCACTCATCATGAGCATAATGCTCATAATGAGTTGTTACACTGGGTTCTTTAACGTGCGAAGAGGATGGCAATCTCTCAACACGGGACCTCGGTTTTATTTACGTCTCATCCAAAGGACGGGTTGGTTGTCAATTTATACATCCCGCACAACCGACGGACGCCCCTTCAGGCCGACGAAGCTCTCGGTCCCATTTCTATACCCCGGGGTTCCCGCGGGGTTGTGACACTGTTTGTGTGCTGGTAATCTCCAGTGGCAAACCAGGCGGCTCGACGTTGTACTGCCTCAACCTTGATGCTGTCTTTTGCTGGGGTTCCATATGGCAATTGTGTTGTCTGTTCTTCGGTTTACGGATTCTGATTACCCTTTGGTGTCTTCAAACTCTTCTTACAACTAATTATGAAAATGGGAGCTTATCCGCCATTTTGATTATATTACAAAGATAACAATCAAGATTATTGCTTTACTTTATTGTTTCCACTTCTAAAAAAAAAGCAATACAAATAATAAAGTTTTAATTTTAATTATTTGTAATAAATTATGAAGGAAAATTCTTTGGAGGTATTCTGACGTATTCTGACAAATCGATTTTATATTGGAATATGACATGTACTCTGGAAGCAAACATATGACGTCAGCATTATCTCAAGTTATTATGACGTCATGTCTACTAAGATAGCATGTTTAAGGTGGTACCCAACACCTGACCCCAAAATTTTTCTGTCGTTTAATTGTTTAGATTTTTGTGTGTGTAAAACATTATGATATTACCTAACAAATATTAAAAAAGCAAAAGATTTTAACTAAGGGATTCTACACACTTCCATTTACCCCCCCCCCCCTAAATCGAAGGTATAGCCGTAGATAGTAAGTAAGTAAGTAAGTACATGTAAGTAAGTAATGACTTTATTTCAAGAGGGTAACACAGTTAGCAGAATTCTAGTTAATGCTTGATTTTCCCTTTTTGGGAGGTAAAAGAAATAATTTACTAAATAGTTAAGCTTATTATATAGATAGGTGTGAATTATGGGGATTTATCCGTGAAATAAATTCCGGTATTTCACATGTGAAATATCAGTTTTTTCCCGCCGGAACTACTTTTGCAAAACTATAATTGTGGTGGTTACGTCCCTTGTTGTGCAACGGTGAATACACATACGATTGTAAGCTGAAATAATTCCGCGAAATGTTATTGATGACTTTGGCACATAACCAATATGACGTCATTGACGTCATATGAAGACTTGCAGTTTGAAACGTAAAGATTAGACGCTATTTGGCTTCGTATTCGTTTCAATTGTGATTTAATTTAACTAAAATAAGCTTTCAAGGTAAGCATTTTAATTATTTTTGTACATTGTTGTAAATATGAAAAATAGGATTTCACATTTTCAAGATGGCAGATCCTTCCAACTGAACCCTGTAGTATCATTGCTCGTAGATTCACACGCGTGCAATCAAATATACAAATAAAAAAAATAATATATAAGAAATTTTGAAAGTCTATATAATAAACAGTATAACTAAATCATACATTTTGAATATCAAAATAAGACCACTCGTGACCGAATACGCATTAACGATTAAACTCGTGGACGGAACAAGTTCCGCCCACTCGTTTAATCCTTATGCGTACTTCGGTCACTCGTCTTATTTTGATATTCAAAATCTACGATAAGTTATACTATATTTATTTTGAAAGTGTGATACCAGTTCCAGCTAATTAACACGAAAATTATGGATATTTTTTTTTAAGTAGCAAATTTTTTATATGAAAAATAAAATATTTTACTAAGAAATGCCGCAAAATATAACGTCAAGAAATGTTTTTTTAAGTAGTCATAATAATAGAAAAAAATGTGTCGTTTAATTTTTCTAAAAAAAAACTCATGCAATATAAAAAAAAAACAATTATAGGTAACACTATTTAAGTTTCAGAATTTTTCAACCAACCGAAACAGAGGGCGGCGAACCTTTTCATTCATCCCCCTTTTTACAAAAAAACACCATTTTAAGTCCATACGAGTGCATTTTGCTGAATAACCCTATCTTTATCTCCTTATTATGTGACTATCTTATATGAACATCAACTGATTCTATTATATTACATTGAATTTAATAATTTCCATACTTAAATGTGTCATACTGTCCAATTTAGGAACAGCAGGACAGTCAATTAGGTCAAGAAATGCCCCCCCCCTCCGAAAAAAAATTCATAAAAACCTTTTTTTTTTAAAGAAAATAATGATATCTAAAAATTGTGTCGTTCATTTTCTTCTAAAAACCTTCTGTAATTTGAAGACCAATACTAAGTAACAATGTCTAAGCCTAGTTTCAGAGTTTTTCAACCGACCAAAAGGACAACCGACATACTGTGTCACCCCCCCCAACCCTATTTTCAACAACAAAAAAAACACCATTTTAAGGTGGTACCATACACTAAAATTTGATCTGCTCGTTTAATTTTCTAATTTTTTTGGCAGTGTGTTTGAATATATCCACTGTAATAAATATCAAAATTTTAACAAATTCCAACCAACAGAATCAGAGCTATAAATTCATTAGCCACATAGCAACTTTTCTCTCTGTGGTTTTGATCACCGAAATGCTTGAAATCTGCATACAAACATCATATGATCAAAACGTTCAACTGATTTTAAAGAGTTATCTCCCTGTAGTGTTAGCCAGTACAACTTAAGTCTTGCAATATTATGAAAAGGTTTATTATACATGACATTGTGTTTTTCTACGCAATTAACAGAAATCTTGGAAACAAAAAATGGTTACAACCAAGGATTTAAACTATACAAATCCTTGTTATAAATACAATGAACACATGTATGATATCCATACACTGCATATAAATTTTATTTTGGTCTAAACGAAAGTCTTGCGATGCTATGACTAGCCTATATATCACTCCCTCGTGTCGTACCTGCTCTTAAAACTAGTGAATAATTTGTCTAATATTTGAAAAAACGAAAACGTGACGTTTCTGACTTATAGAGTTACCTTACGTATATGTAAATTATCACTTTACCATTAAAAAATTAAACTTCGCACCTCTTAAAAGATGAACAACTGACATTTGTCTTAATAAATAGATTAGTTAACAGAAATTCGTTATCTGATAAACCACTTATTTCGTTAAAGAGACATTGAATGATCAAAATAGTCATAACAAAACAATAAACACGGAAGTTGATCATGTGAACACTTGTGCGCATGTGTAAGATCGGCCATGACAGAGAATATTTCTCGAAAGGGAAGTCCGAAACGTTGCAAAAAACAATATCAGTCTTAAAAAAATAGTTATACTCTTGATGCATTTGACAACCAATACTGGATACCGTACTCAAACAGGTCCCTGTGCTTTGGTAGGTTCTGCTTTCTATGATCCTGTTTTGTTCAGGTGACATTTCCCAGGTGCTAAGTTTCATGTCACTTGACATATCTTGCTAAATTTTACTGTTTTAACCTATTTATCGACTGTCAACAAGTAATTCAAAGCTGACAGTCTTATCTGTGACCAGAACAGAGTCAACTTAAACGTTATATATATATTTGTTCAGATACAGAGAACCGAACTTGACCAGGACGAAAGAAAATTGAACTTTCTTAATATTATTAGGGTCAAGGTTATCATCCAAAAATGACATCTTCATTTCAGTCTTGATTCTTGTGATATGAATATTTTGTTTGGCAGTTACATTCTTTTGATGTTGAGAGATATTTTAAAAGAATTGCAAAAAGAGATGTTGGAAAGAATAGTAAATAGAATTAACTCGTCAGAAGATCAATAATATTAGTCGTTCCAGACAACCACTTATTTTCATGTAATATCCTGTTAATTTTTCCTCAACATGCTGTTTAATTTAAAGATAATCACAATGATCTGGTGTAGTATAATACATGCTCTTCGTGACAGCACGTGGAAGTGAAGCAGGTGTGATGTCATCAATGTTGTCAAACATGGTTATGAGTCATAAGTTACATTTAGTAGCTATAAGTAATAATAGTACCTGTAACCATTCATAATCAATGGGAAATCCCACTAAAAAGTTTACTATATGGGTCAATAATGATATTGATCAACAGGACTACTGTCATACAAATTATTAGTCATTGATATTTAGCATGCTTTTGTAGATGGATGAATCTGGTAAATTACTTCCTCAGGTAAATAATTAAACTGACCACTTACTTACCAGTCATAAAATATGGGATGGCAGTTTAAAAATGGTTAGGTATAATCATTGACCATTTTTATATATTTTTTTTTTCAAGTATCGTTTTAGTTTGTGACAAGTTTTTCATGTTTTATGAGATTCTAATCCAAATTTATACATTTGTCATCTTCAAACCTTTTTGAGGCATATTCTGTAAAATATGTATAGACTGTAGAAAGCCGAAATACTTAGTATAATTCCAGAAAACATTATCTTGTCAATAGTCTTGAAAAGATAATGTATTTCAATAAGTGTAAAACATTTAAAATTAGTCATCTTGGTGACTGTAAAAAAATATGAAGCAGTAGCTAAGAAGGTGACTTGAGTGATCAGCAAGTTTTGTGACTGATATTCCTGTTAATCTAATTATACATGTATATCATTTTAGACACCACAGTAATTTATCTTGTTGACACCTAAAATATTTCATGTATTTCAGACATGTAAAATTTTTAAATCAAACATGATACTAAAATGTCCTAGTTGTTGCCCAATCTTTAAATGGGTAAAGACTGCCAGTACATGGGTTCAAAATTACTTTTTAATGTGAAAGGTCATGGACCTTTCAGTTTTAAATCCTAAAGCCTGTCTGGTTGTTCGGAAGGTCCTAGTATTTTTCAGAACATTTTAAGCCCAGGGGTTAAAAAATCCACTAGCCCGACGCCCGGGGCTAGTAATTTCCACATTTGGGCTAGCTGAAATAATCAGCTGTATGTCCGACGGGCTAGTAAAAATATATATCGAATATTGACAAACTTGTCAACATTCACATATCTACTTATATTAATATATGTTGTTTAATCAGCAGCAATGTTTTATTTATTCAACCGCTAGCTTTTTGTCGAAATTGAAAGCAAAGAAGGTAGAAAAACTGCATAACTCTTCATAAAACAGCTTCAACAAATGACGGCTTACCGAAAATTTTGAAAATGAAATACTGGAATCGGATTCCGAAACCGGGCACAACTATTTCCGGTTTTGCCGATAGTAAATTTTTTTTTTTTAAATTAATGCCGACCGACGTCGACCTAGATTTTTTTACATGTGACCGTAAACACACATATATTTTTTTTGGCCTTACAGTGACCTGAATTGTGGAAAATAAGTGAAAATAAAACGCAATATATACCAGATCTGAAAAGAAAGATAGTCAAACTAATATACATTGTACATGTTGTACAAGGGTTCAAGTCTGATTCATGAAATCACGGTATTGACCAGGACTAATGGTTCATAGATTCGGGCTAATAATATTTGGCAGTATGCTAGCCCTGGGCTAGTGAGGTGGTCCAAGATTTTTTAACCCCTGATTAGCCATTACCAATAATCACATTGCATCTTTTTAATTGTTTAGCTTTACATTGTTGTGAGAAAATATGACCCAAAGCTGTATCATAAGACTGTGGGGCACTTGAGAGAATATGGTGTCTAAAAAATTTTGTCAGACCAAAATGTTTACAGTGTGGTTTCATGATTTTTTGTATCACTAGGCACTAGATTCACTGCCAAATATGCATAGAGATTTCACTTACTGAATTCACAAAATAAATAAGCCCCTTTCGGTTATGAGTTCTGGTTTACCGTGATTGACATAGTTACGTGCAGAAGACGATTTTCGACATACATGTTTTATATTTCCTACCCTTTTGTTTGTTTTCCGGAAATGAATAACAACACTTGCGGTTCTCTTTGCAAAAAAATCTTTTTAACTGTTTGTTATCAGTGCAGTTAAATATCATTTCTAATAAATATTTTTAACGAAATGAGATCTATGATTTGATGCACTAGATGATTTTAGAGTTTAATAAACTTATCAAAAGATAATGACACTTCAAACATAAATCAGGGGCCCGGGTGGATCAATGAGTTAGGTCGCTAGATCTAACAGCTCATACAAGCCTATCACCAATATGGCGTGGGTTCGCGCCCGGCTTTGTAAATTACAAAAAAGGGTGCACTCGACTCGCAACTGCAAGTGATAAAGTTTACCAGTTGCTTGCCCATGGTCGGTGGTTCTCTCCGGGTACTCTGGCTTCCTCCACCACTAAAACTGGTCGCCATGATATAGCTGAAATATTGTGGAAAGTGGCATTAAACACCAAAAATCAATCAATCAATCAAGCATAAATCAGAATGTCTGTGTTTGCAGCTAATACCCAATGTAAAAGTTTGAAGTCAATAACAAAAGGTCACAGACCTCGGACATGCATAATTTTGAACCCCTGAAAGTAACCGACTTTTGTCCATATGCCCACCCCGAGTCACCTTTACACCTACATGTCAGATTTTTTGTTTGTATTCTTGTTCTGGTCATGAATATAGCCGACATTTTGTTTTCAACACATTTAACGACAGTCAATTGATCATTATTGAGTGTTAATTTGTTAGATTGTATGTCAAGTATTAGTTGGATTTATTTGGTATCTGCGATCCTGTTGATTCCTTTTTTAATTCACCTGGACCAAAGGTCCATGTGAACTATTGCCATCATTTGGCATCCGTCGTCTGTAAACTTTTCACATTTCAAGCTTCTTCTCCGAAACCACTGGGCCAATTGGAACCAAACTTAGCAGGAATGTTCCTTGGATGGTCCTCTACAAAGTTTCTGTTTTTCGTTCCAGTCGGATATTCAACATGACTGCCAGGGCCAATAATATGCTCTGATTGGCTGAAATTTCAAAGATCTTCTTCTCTGAAACTAATAAACTGACTGAACTCAAACTGTAAATGAATGATCATTGGAATGTCCTTTACTAAGTTTCTGTTTTTTATGCTGATCGGTAATCCAAGTTGGCAACCACCGCAGGACATAGATTAACATTGGACCCTATGGGAAAATGTTCAAATGCCTTCTTCTCAGAAACTACAAATATGATTAAAGCCAAACTGTACATGAATGTTCATTGAATGGTCCTCTACAAACTTTAGGTTTTTTGTTCCGAAATGAAATTCAAAATGGCGGATACGGCAGGACTTAGTTTAACATTGGACCCTATGGGAAAAATGTTTCAAAATGCTTCTTCTCTGAAACTACTTGGACAATTAAAACCAAACTGCCCAAGAATGATCATTGGAATGTCCTCTACAAAATTTTTGTCTTTTATGCCAATCGGAAATCCAAGATGGCCACCACCGCAGGACATAGACTAACATTGGACCCTATGGGAAAATGTTCAAATGCCTTCTTCACAGAAACTACAAATCAGACTGAATCCAAGCTAGACAGGAATGTTCATTGGATGGTTCTCTACAAAATTTAGGTTTTTTGTTCCGATATAAAATGGAAGATGGCGGCTACAGCAGGACTTAGTTTAACATTGGACCCTATGGGAAAAGTGTCTCAAAACGCTTCCTCTCTGAAACCGCTCGGACAATTTAAACCAAACTGCCCAAGAATGATCATTGGAAGGTTCTCTACAAATTTAAGTTTTTTATGCCGATCGGAAATCCAAGATGGCCACCACTGCAGGAAATAGATTAACATTGGACCCTATGGGAAAATACAAATATGTTCTTCTCTGAAGCTATTGCACTGATTGAACCTAAACTGTGCATCAAAAATGGATTAAAAATGGCCGCTGAGTTGATAGCAGCTTGAAAAACAGCTCAGCAATTTTTGCAGTTTTTTGGTGTTTTATGAAGTTCTAATGCAAAAAAAATTTTGGAAAGATAATTGCCTATATAACAGTGTTTTCATTTGAAGCCGTGAACCGGTGCATTTCACCGGCTATTGCTATAAAATCCCCGGCTATGAATTTTTCAAGCATGTGTTTAATGTTAAAAAATAAATCGAGTTGTCTTTTCTATTTTAATTTTGTAAGTTTGTCATTTGCCGGCATGTACTCTCTGAGTGAAAATGTGATTATATAATATTCAGGGATTGAAAACAACTCTTAGTGTTTGAGCTTGGTTACGATTTGACCTTAACTTTGTGTATGAAAAAGCGCTGCTGTGACAAAGAAACGAGTCGATGGCCAATTTTTTCTTTCGACCCCAAATATTCTCGTCCCATTTATAATATTTCAATTACTTCCAGTTTTTATCTAACGGTTTCGTTTACTTCTGAGGATTAAATATGCAATGATGGAAGGCTGAAGAAGGGAAGAATTAATTATTTCTTTATGTTTAAGCATTACGATTCACAGTAGGAATAATAAATAAAAGTTTAATAATTCCAACGGAGTATCTGAGGCCGACTTAGCTTTGGTCCGAATGACATTGATAACATCGACGAAGCGGCAGAAATCAATATTGAACTTTTGTCCAAAAAAAAGCAAAAAGATGATTAAAATAATTTGAATTAATTAATTGAAAGAGTGAAGGGAATATAACCCACTTTTATGTTTTCTATTAAAGTAATGCATGGTCTGATCTTGTAACGATGTTTCGGTATGGAAAAAAATGGGGGGGTGTACAACCGAATACGATGAGCACCAGCTCATGAGTAGACCAGTCAAACTTAGTTTAATGGTTCGGACCACTAAATATTATCAGTTTTTATTTAGAACTACATTTGTATACAAAATAAATTGCAGGAATTTGATTCGGACCAGTAAATTCAAATGTTCATTTCGGGAACTGGGCCAGTGAGATGCCGCATTTCTTTTAAAGTTTTGACTCGAATAACTCAAATGATTGCAAATATTCTATGTCCCTAGTCATTTTCAAGAGTGACCAGTCCCCTGTCTGACATTATTTTGATTTTCTGTTTGAGGACAGTCTGTCAAACTATAGACTATGTAGATGTCTATGACTATGAATAAAAGGAACTGTCTATCCCCTTCTGAAGCACATGCTTGAGTTTTCCCTTAAAATATTTTATGGGGGTTTGGTCATTTGTGATTGTATATTTTCAAAATAAAAGTTTATTGAAATGTAGGAGTCTTTGACAATTTTCATTCTTCATTTTGTATTGATACTAGTTTGTGCACAGGGCCTTGTCACTATCAATGCATTGTATATTTACGTGGATTTAGTGACAAGGCCCTGTGGTTTGTAGTTACATTAACAATCAGATTCTTGAATATTGCTTACTTTGAAAGTTCTTTCCTGTTATTAAAAAAAAGTTAAATGCATACTTTATTTCAAAATCTTAAGAGAGAAAGTACAGTAAGAATATAGAAAAGGCAAGCAAATTCTTTTAAATGTGCATTTAATATGATAATATAAGCTTTAAGATAAGAAATTCATAATGATGCTATTTTAATTATTAAAAAAATGCAAAGAATCTGAATGCTGATATAACTTCATACTATGTCAAGGGAATGAAGCAAACACCAATATTATCAAATCTTTATTTTCAATAGTACATAATCATAGGGGAAGTCCATATTTCTTTTCTGAATGATCAAGTTTATTTCTACCACCTACCAAACTTGTACATTTATCTTTGACCTGAAAAATTGCAGAACCATGTGACATCTTTCTCAGAAATAACAATGGAAAATGACTAATGGTTGTTAATCTTGAGAAATCATTCTCAATGAAAAAATGTTCATTGGTCAAGAAGATTTTTTAAAGTTAGGAAACACCCTCAAAAACAAGTAAAAATTCACCAAATGAAAAATCGGCTGGGGTGCTTCCACCTGCACCCTTACCAGGGCTTTTCACTGAACCCACTAGTACTGGGGGCCTTCCAACTCTCGGCCGAATTTTCTCTCCGTCTATAATTCTAAAATCTTCCCATATCAAAATTTGTAGTGAAAACACTGGATGTAAACGAAATTAAAATCCGGAAATGGCTGGTTTTAATATTTTATGGTTCTGGCCATCTATAAATCATACTACATCTAAATAAAATAACAGAATGTTTGAAAATGACCATTTTCAAAATTGTGTTCACTTTTGTTGTTTTTTTAGTGCTGAAACCAAAATGCACTGCTGTTGACGTGCATTTTATATAAGAAACTGGCACATTTCAGTCAGCTCTTTTGTTTACAAGTACGATCAGTGACACCATGACAATCATATGACAGGTAGAGCGGGTGTCTGAAATGCAGACGACATAGTTCAATTTTATATAGCCCTCCAGGATTTTTTCCAGCTACTTTATAAATGAAGT
>MJUT01021409.1:68192-83147 GCA_002080005.1 Gigantidas platifrons | reverse complement strand
ATACCACACTGTCAGAACAGTTCCAAAATCTAATAGAAAAACAAGAAATACCACACTATCAGAACAGTTCCAAAATCTAAATGTAAAGCAAGAAATACCACACTGTCAGAATATGTCCAAAATGTCCTGGCTTGGTACCTCAATAAAAAGTAGTGAGGTTTAGTTAGTTTTATTGGCCACAAACCTGCCCACTAAAATATTCTTTGTGAAATGATGGGTGATATTAGACTATATCTGTAATGAGTTAAATACACATTTTATTGATCTAGACAACAATCCCTTATGAAACAGTATAATATATTTTATATGACCTTTCACTGTTAGCTATGAACAGTTGTCTTTCAGTGCTTTCGTTACTTTGATTTAAGTCCCGAAGTATTAAAGTAGTTCTGCTTTTACAGAGAAGGACATTATTCAAGAAGCTGAACATAATGCAATGTTAGCTGGCATGGGAATAACAGATGCATCTCGTGGTGGGGGTGGCAGAGGCCGTGGTAGAGGTAGAAGGGGTCGTGGACGAGGAGCAGCAGGGGGAGAAGTAAAGTGGTGGTTAGATAAGAAGAAGAAGAAGGAAGGTGCAACAAAAACAAAGTAAGTTTATTGAAGTTTAATGTGACAACTATTCAATAATTGATGGTCTTCTTGTCAATATTTTATATTATTAAATAATATGATGAAAACAGCCCTAATACGTTTAAATCAGCCTGTATCATACAGTAGCTCTGCCCAGCTTAATATCTATACAGCTTTTCGGCCCTGGGCCAATACAGTTTTGGTCCGTATTGGCCCGGGGCCGAAAAAGCTGTATAGGTTCCGGTTTGCAATCTTACTTCCGTTCCGACATGACTTTCGCATACTACAATTCTTCATGACGTAATTATTACAAACATGTCGTCTGACAAGACTCATTGACAGCTGTGAGCCTGTGGCTTTCACAAATGAAGAAGCCAAACAAATCTTGCATCAATTTGCAAAGGAAATTGGGAGCTTTGAGTTGGATTTTTATAATTTTGATGAGTTAAATTATGACAATGGAGTCTGGAATTCAAATACCATGTGAAAATTATAAGGTCCGTATAGAACCAGCTTAGCAGGTCTTATATTTGTCGCATAAACAACATAAGTCGAATTATTTAATAAAGATGTTATTAACTGGTTGTTTCTGTATTGGCCCCGTATAGATTCTCGATCAGCTGTATTGGCCCGCGGCCCTACGGGCCTTGGGCAAATACAGCTGACCTCGAATCTATACCAGGGCCAATACAGAAACAGCCAGTTAATAACACTATAAAAAATCTAGAATGTGTGAATTTGAGAAACTGATTAATGTTATCATTGTGAATAAATCTGAAATACTCCTTGTATGATGTTTAAGAAATATAGATTACCATGGAAAATACTTTGTTTTCTGAAGTAATAATTATTTCTTCCCTCTTCTGATTCACATCCATACTGGCATAGATGGGTCAGTCGGGGACGTGATCGTATTATAGTTGGATTTACAACTACCTATGCAGTCAGTGCCTATCACCACTGATGTTGTGAGTTCGAATAATGATCAGGGCGAGGTGTACAACATTATGAGTTCAAGTTTGTCAGCGACTTACGACAGGTCGGTGTTTTTCATCCGGGTCGCCTGGTTTCCTCCACCAATAAAACTGACCACCGCGATATAACTGAAATATTTTGAAAGTGGCATTAAACACCATCAAATAAACAAAGCAAAAAATTATACTGGCATAGTTTTTCTTTTATAGTTATTACTTACAAAAACAATAGTCCTTTTGCACATTCCCAATTTCATTCTAAAATTATACATTTTTATATGAGTTATTTCCCTTGCATTGGGCAAAATGGTGCCCTGTCTAGCAAGAGCAATGGGAGCACAACAAATAAAATGGTACCCTGTCTAGCAAGAGCAATGGGAGGACAACAACTAAATGGTACCATGTCTAGCAAGAGCAATGGGAGGACAACAGATAAATGGTACCCTGTCTAGCAAGAGCAATGGGAGGACAACAACTAAATGATACCCTGTCTAGCAAGAGCAATGGGAGGACAACAGATAAAATGGTACACAGTCTAGCAAGAGCAATGGCAGGACAACAGATAAAATGGTACCCTGTCTAACAAGAGCAATGGGAGGACAACAACTAAATGGTACCCTGTCTAACAAGAGCAATGGGAGGACAACAACTAAATGGTACCCTGTCTAGCAAGAGCAATGGGAGGACAACAGATAAATGGTACACAGTCTAGCAAGAGCAATGGGAGGACAATAAATAAAATGGTACCCTGTCTAGCAAGAGCAAAGGGAGGACAACAGATAAAATGGTACACAGTCTAGCAAGAGCAATGGGAGGACAATAAATAAAATGGTACACAGTCTAGCAAGAGCAAAGGGAGGACAACAAATTTCAGTATAATTTTATCATAGTTTATAGATATTTGAACCTTGTAAAAAATCAGAGGATGATTTTATAGCAATAGAAAATATATAAGTTGTTACATTTTAAATCATGTGACTTGATTGTTTCTATCTTTTTTTTTTATAGAGAAACCCCCTATGATAAGAGTTTGATACAGAGATATCGTAAAGCTTTGGATACTGCTGTTAAAATAGCTACTGTGTATAATGTACAGCCAATCAAAGGAAAGACCATAGTTCTGTGTGATATTGGACTAAACATGGATGTCAACTGTACATCTGCTAGAGGACTGGGAAAGGCCATTAAGGTATTAAAAAAAACCCCAAAATTTTGCATATGTTTCACCAAATACCTAGCTACACCCCCTTTAGGCAACATGTCACATTTAACTGGTGAAAAAAATCATAAATACTGGTAAATGTGTATATCTTACTTCTTACAAACTTCTAGGAACATCATTGGTTTAAAGTGATCACGTGGAAACCGTGTATATTCAATACACGGTCAGTAGATTTTTATTGCACGGTTAGTAGTAGAGTTATCTCCCCTTTTTCTTTCAAAACAAAGATGACGTTGAACAACGAGACGCCGGCGCATTTCGCCCTGACAACAGATGTTGAAATTATAAACAGACGTATTATTATTTTTTTAATATTACAAAAAAAAAATTGACCAGAGTAAGTTTGTCCCCAAATGTTGGTTCAATGACTTGACCAATGTAACATTCCACAAGTCACCAAATAGTGTTATAGCAACACATATGAATCACTTACACATAACACAAAAATTACATATTTATTAGTTTTGATGCAATTACAGTCAAACCTGCCGTAACGGTCACCTTTATATAACGGTCACCTGCTCATAACGGTCACTTTCGTGCTCTCCCTCTGCATTTTACTATATATTTTAATTCGATATAGCGGTCACCTGTTCAATGCGGTCAGCGGTCACCATTTATAAGTAATTTTCAGTGTAAAACCCTATGTATTACGGTCAATTATATTTTAAAAATAATACCGGAAGTGATTTCGGAAGATCGGTATTTTTCTCAAATGTACCAAAAATCCTGAGGTGTTACAAAATATATTGACTAATTTAATTAATTAAATAAACAAACACATTTTGTTTTGTGAATCGTAAATGACATAAAGGACAGTTTATCCCCGGGCGGTATTGGGGATTTTTATTCATTACGACAAGAATAGAAATTCACTCACCAAAAATATTTTGTATCTAGTACATCATGTCAAAATCATCAACATCCGTAAATAGGAAAGCTTTGAAATTTGACAACAAAGTGAAAGCGATAAATCATTGTGATGTTGGGAAAAGTTGTCGGACTGTGGGCGAGGAGATGGGTGTTGGTCATACTCAGATAATGAACATTCTTTAAAGAAAATGCGAGATTCTTTACGATTTTGAAAACAACGTTCCCAGTTCAACCTCGTGTTACTGGAAATTTACGATTTTGAAAAACAATGCTTCCAGTTTAGTATACTTTTGTTTATTAAATATCTTTATTTATTTATTTGTATGTTTTATTCAAATCATATCATATTGAGATAATTTCATCAACAATAAATGTAAACCAGAGTAAAATTACGACAGGAACAAAATAACCAGTAAAACATTATTAAAAACATAAGATGTAATGAAAAATGTTTATTTACAACTAACGTGCAATATTTTGTCAAAAAATCAAAACCCTTCACATAAAGGTCACCTGTATATAGCGGTCATTTTCTCAATCTCCCCCAGGTGACCACTATAGACAGGTTTGACTGTACATCTAAATCCCTCATTCAAAGGTAATCAGTAAGATGTATTCGTTACACAGTGTGTTAGTGACCTAATACGATATATACGGGGTCAGTAAATTCCATATGGCGTGCTCTCGCCCCATTAGGCCACTAACACACTGTGTAATTAATATTATTACTTGACTGACCTTAATTATATTTTTTATTTGCAAATAACCAAAAGTATTCTAGTATTTTCTAGTCTTTTTTTATTTCTTTGTTTCATATTTAAGTATTTTGGTGTTTAATACCACTTTCAACAATATTTCAGTTATATCGTGGCAATCAGTTTTATTGGTAGAGGGACCCGGAGTAAACGACCGACCGACTGCAAGTCACTGACAAACTTTATCACATAATGGTTTTATTGAGCACACCTCTCTTGAGTTGGATTCGAACTCATAAAAATACGATCAGAAACCAGACATAATTAACAGTTTAAATACAATTCTGACAAATTACCTGTAGACTTGGAAATGTAATGTTTAATTTGTATGATAATACTGTCCAAAATATTATAGCTTGAAATTTATTACCTTAAAAGTCTTAAATTAGAGTCTTTTCACAAAAAGAAATTAATATTACCCAGCATTATTAATACTTATTGAAATAGGAATTAATAAATATACAATTTTTTTTTTACATAATTTATTTTTAAACGACAACAAGAGATATAACCATTAAGACAATATATAATAAATATTATACAATTAATGCCTGCACTTAAGGTGAACAATTATGATGTTCACCGCAAGTGCAGGCATTAATTGTTTTATTATACTGAAACTCGATGCAAAAATATTTGATAAATGCGAACATTTTTGTAAATGAACAGCCAGAATGATTCCACTGGGCACAACGGCGGTGGCCATTTTATACATACTTACGTCACATACACGTTTTAGATCATGGTCATTTTACCGATATCGTAAGCGCTTTGGCGACTTGGATCACTGTTTCCCTGGTCCATCTGTAAAAACTGATGACCAGTGAAATAGAGAAAACAAGGAATTTAGGATTTATTAGTTAAAATATTACACTAGGTTTTCTATTGAAAAAATATACTGAAGTATAATAATATATATTACTTGTTTTATGTGCAAGGAACAAAATCTTCTTAAGAAACATGGTCCCTTTCAGATGATAAGTGATTTGAAATTTACTCTAATCTGCATATTTAGGTCACATGACCTTTGTAATAATGCTAACAGTACAGTTTGACTGTATTGATAATCACACTAATAGATCATTTACATAAAAAAGCAAATTTTACATTCTGAGATTGACTATCTCCTTTTAAGAAACGATATTCATATTCTGTGAGACATCTTTAAATTATAATCATTCTATGTTAAAAAATTAGTATTACCCACTATTGTCAAAACTTTCTGTTCTAGGAATTAAGAATTCAAGATGTGTGTGGTTTTTTTTTTTTTGCTTTATTTTTGAGTTGACGTATAAAGCAACTGTATACACTTTACAGTACATACAATGATTGCAGTATAACTCAGTCCTCGAAATAAAAATTTGAATTTACCCGTCTGAATTAAATTCTTGAATTTATTTTATATATACATGTATATCTGAATAAAAACTGAAAAATTTACTGGTCCGAACAAAATTTTACTGGTCTTGGGCCGGAGGACCAGTGCTCATCGTGAGGACTGATAACTGTTTTTTGTACATTGATTTTTCGTTTCAGATGAAAGAAGTAGCTGTATTGATGGGATTAATGTGTAAATATTCCTGTGAGAACTGTGACTTTGTTGTGTTTGATGAGTCACGCTACGACGTCATAACACCAAAAGATGGAACAATTCTAGACAATATGGCCGACACAGTCAGTGCTGTATGTATTCTATAGAAATGCATTTACCTTTGCTTCAAGTTGTTATATTTTATTATTTTTATATGCTTCGCTAATAGGCCAGTTTAATATATACATATTCTTAATGATTGTTAGAGAACACCGAAGGGGCAATCCAGAACGGACAATCCAGAGACACTGACAAATAAACGTTAGAGAAAACTGAAGGGGCAACCCACAACAGACAACCCAGAGACACAAGCAACATTGGACACAACACACAGAACAAATAAACATTAGAGAAAACAGAAGGGGCAATCAAGAATGGACAATCCAGAGACACTGACAAATAAACGTTAGAGAAAACTGAAGGGGCAACCCACAACAGACAACCCAGAGACACAAGAAACATTGGACATAACACACAGAACAAATAAACGTTAGAGAAAACTGAAGGGGCAATCAAGAATGGACAATCCAGAGACACTGACAAATAAACGTTAGAGAAAACTGAAAGGGCAATCAAGAATGGACAAACCAGAGACACAAGCAACATTAATAAAATTCTAGAGCCCTGATGAATCGAAATTTTGTAGGAAGCATCTATGAAAGGCCCTCTATAGAGAAAGCTCATTTTTAGCTCACCTTTTGCCATCACTTGGCGTCTGTCGTCTGTCATCCGTTAACTTTTCGCATTTTAATCTTCTCCTCTGAAACCTCTCAGCCAAATGAACTGAAACTTGGTAGGAAGCATCTATGGAAGGTCCTCTCTAAAGATTGCTGATTTTGTCCCGATCTATTAACAAACATGGCCACCACAGGCAATTCTTGTTTCTGATTGGCCAATTTTAAAAAATCTTCTTCAAAACCGCTTTGTCAAATGAACCGAAACTTGGCATGAAGCATCTATGGAAAGTCCTCTATAAAGATTGCTCATTTCGTTCCGATCCGTTAACAAACATGGCCACCACAGGCAATTCTTGTTTCTGATTTGCCGATTTTTAAAAATCTTCTCCTCCGAAACCGCTTGGCCAAATGAACCGGAACTTGGTAGGAAGCATCTATGGAAGGTCCTCTAAAAAATATTGCTCATTTCATCCCGATCCGTAAACAAACATGGCCACCACAAGCAATTCTTGTTTCTGATTGGTTCATTTCTAAAAAAAATCTTCTCCATTGTAGTAAACTGTAAAAAGGGAGATAACTCTTGCATTAAACTGTTAAAAGAAAGATAACTTGCCATTAATTTCTTAGAAATTAACTAATTTTGATATAGTGTAACATGTTTATGCTATACATTACATGTGGGTATTCACATTTTAATATTCTTTTTAGCTCACCGTGCCAAAGGCAATGTGGCTTTTGGCATCACTTGTCGTCCGTCGTTTGTTGCCTGTCATCTGTTAACTTTTCACATTTTAATCTTCTCCTCTGAAACCCATCAGCCAAATGAGCTGAAACATAGTAGGAAGCATCTATGGAAGGTCCTCTCTAAAGAGTGCACATTTTGTTATGATCCATTACCAAACATGGCCCTCCACAGGCATTTCTTGTTTCTGATTGGCCAATTTTTAAAAATCTCCTCCTCTGAAACCGCTTGGCCAAATTAACTGAAACATTGCAGGAAGCATCTATGGAATGTCCTCTATGAAGATTGCCCATTTCGTCTTGATCGATTAACAAACATGGCCACCACAGGCAATTCTTGTTTCTGATTGGTCGATATCTAAAACATCTTCTCCTCTGAAACTGCCTAGCCAAATGAACCGAAACTTTGTAGGAAGCATCTACATGTATGGAAGGTTATGTATTAAGTTTCTTCAAAGCAGAATGAAAGGTGAGCGACATAGGCTCAGCCGACTGAGCCTCTAGTTGTTTACCAAGTCTGAACCTTTTTTGTTGGACTGATTCATTGTGGTCTATTACAGTCACTATTATAGAAAATAAACCCATGGTTTTAATACTAATAAAAAAAAATTCCTTATTAAAAGTCTTTTTTTTTATTCCTACAAGTTACAAATGATGCATATACCCTAGTCCCTCTTTTATAAGACTACTCCCATCAGAGGCCACCCTTCTTATCAGGCCATATTTTGGATGCACTGAGATAGTAAAAATACTTCTAAATTGTCTCCTCAAGAGATGCCACCTCTTTTATAAGGACAGTTTTACAGAAAGGGTTGTGTAGTAAGAGAAAGACTACTGTATAACACATTAAGATCTTGGACCACAATCTTTGTATCAACTGTAGTAAATTTTGTTATTAATTAAGTCATGACTTATTTCAGTTAGAGAAGAAGACCAGTGGAGTGGACTTTGAACACAATCTTCCTGATTCCATCCTTATTGATGCTTTAGTTGACAGACAACAGGTATGGAACACAATAGTTTTCTTAGCCAGATTTATCATTACATTTATGTATTACATATTTATTAGGAAATAGCTCCTCACCCCATTGGAGTAAATGTTGTACTTTGAAGGAGATTTTTGTGGGGGAAAAAACAAATAAGTTTAAACATGATTGTACATTTCTTTCTAAATTTGAGGCTGTCCTGGTCATGATCATATGGTAGTTGCATTTACAACTACCTATGCAATCAGTGTCTATCACCACTAACATTGTGAATCACGCTCATGGTGAGGTGCACATGATACAACATTATGTGATAAAGATTGTCAGTGACTTGGGACAGGTCAGTATTTTCCTCTGTGTACTCCGGTTTTCTGCACCAATAAAACTGACAGCCACAATATAACTGAAATTTTGTTGAAAGTGGTGTTAAACACCATAACCCTAACACTATCCCTTTCTACAATTATAAATTGCATTTTAATATTAATGACATTCATATGTTAAATATGGAGGTTATGTTATTATTAGATGATTTCCTGTACATAAAGAACTGTCTTATAGAATATATTCTCACTTGTGTTATCTCCAGCACTACATTATTGTAAATTTATACTGGTAATAAATGAAAGAGAAAAAAATACCACACTGTCGGAACCATTCCACATACCACACTATCGGAACAGTTCCAAAATCTAATTGTAAAATTGTAGAAACAGAGGTAACACTGATACTTTTAACACACTTGAACACTCACTTTCCTGGATTGGTACACCCATGATTTTTATTTGTATTTTTATTTAGATTTAAAAATATATTAGTTTGTGAATTGAAATAAAAAACATGAAGTTTTTCTATTATTTACAGATTGATAATTTGATTATATTGAGTGGAGGAGTTGATAGTACACAACAAGAATTTGTTTCTTTCTTCCTCAAGAAGTTCAGACAGCTTGTTAATCCTAATCTTCTCTATGCCAACATCTCATTCTCAGGAAAAGGTTGTGGGTATGTGTCAAGCATTTAAATTATTCTATATTGACCTAGTTTCTACAGATTGTTCTATATTGATGACCTAGTTTCTACAGGTTGTTCTATATTGATGACATAGTTACTGCAGATTGACCTATATTGATGACCTAGTTACTGCAAATTGTTCTATATTGATGACATAGTTACTGCAGATTGTTCTATATTGGTGACCTAGTTATTACAGATTGACCTATATTGATGACATAGTTACTGCAGATTGTTCTATATTGATGACCTAGTTACTACAGATTGGCCATATTGATGACCTAGTTACTACAGATTGGCCTATATTGATGATCTAGTTACTACAGATTGGCCATATTGGTGACCTAGTTATTATAGATTGACCTATATTGATGACATAGTTACTAGTTTATAATCTTTCTGTAAATTGCAATTTAACTTTCAGCCTGTTCATATATTTTATACTTGAATCAAATGTACATGTACATTTGTTTGTAATTTAAAATGTGTGTATATTTAAACTTATATTATTTCATTATTATTTTGAAAGGACACATGTGAAGTTTGTCAATGACTTGCGGCAGGTTGGTGGTTTCTCCGAGTACTCAGGTTTCCTCCACCATAAAAAAATGACTGCCACAATAAAATATGTCTAAATAATTTTATTTCTTACAAAAAAAGAAAAAAAATTGCACAAAAAGAGATGATATGTTAACAATTTAGTGGAAATAAAGTTATTTATAGTACAATGATATAAATTGTAATTAGTTTATTTATATTACAGATTTTCAGAGTCTATAAAACCAGAGCATGACAATGATATCTACATCACAGGATTTAGTGACCAGATACTCAAGTAAGATTTATTGATTAATGACTAATTTATTTCATGTAAATAAAATACAAACAAGATTTATTATTTTGTCAATATTCCTTAAATAAATCTTGATAAAAATTTGACCATGAATTTGTCCTAAATAGATATATTTCTGTCAGTTCAATTTTTGTTGATGTCCATTTGGACAAAAACCTTCAGATATAATTGAAATATTGTTGAAAGTGGTGTTAAACACCATAAATCAAAGCATCAGATTTACAGAATATGGGTTATTTTCCAGTTTTATTTAATTGTTTCAATTAAAATGTCATTATATTTATTTCTTATTTACTTCTGAAGACCTTATTATAGGACAAACCTTACAAGTCAAAGAATTAGATTTCAATATCCCTTTCAATCAGTCAATACACAATTTATAGTAGTTACTACTTAGTAAAGATTAACATTAACAAATTACTCATTTTTGTATTTTACAGATTTATAGCAGAGAGAGGAGATGGTGGACAGTTGTTACATGTAGATAAAATAGATGAGTTTTTCAAGTTGAAGCCAATGCCGATTTTTCAGGATGCATCCAGGCCAGCAAGAACTACTCCTGTAGAAAGACCACTACAAATACCTTCAAATACACCATGGTAGGTCATTATTTAGAACGACCACTACAAATACCTTCTAATACACCATGGTAGGTCATTATTTAGAACGACCACTACAAATACCTGTTAAATGTTCTTACTTTACAGTGTTTACTTTTGTAATAATGCCAGAACTCTTTGATCACACCTGTAAATTCTATTCTTTAGAACAATTTACCAGATTATTTACAATATTTCTGTGTTTTTTGTAACCCTTAAAAATAATGTTTGCTTAATTAATTTTAAATAATGTTTTATTTTATTTTTACAGTTGGAGAACTTTCAGAGTATTTATTTCTTCAACCTTCAGAGACATGCATGGAGAAAGAGATGTTTTAACAAGATTTATCTTCCCAGAATTACGTGCTCTTGGAAAGAAACATTTTATTAACATTTATGAAATTGATTTGAGATGGGGAGTGACAGAAGAAGAAACAAAGAGTAACCGGTGAGATAACTTGTAGTGTCATGTGATAGTGAGATAACTTGTAGTGTCATGTGATAGTGAGATAACTTGTAGTGTCATGTGATAGTGAGATAACTTGTAGTGTGCTGTGATAGTGAGATAACTTGTAGTGTGCTGTGATAATATATGAAAAAGAGTAACCGGTGAGATAACTTGTAGTGTGATGTGATAATATATGAAAAAGAGTAACCGGTGAGATAACTTGTAGTGTGATGTGATAATATATGAAAAAGAGTAACCGGTGAGATAACTTGTAGTGTGATGTGATAATATATGAAAAAGAGTAACCGGTGAGATAACTTGTAGTGTGCTGTGATAATATATGAAAAAGAAAATTACTGCACCAGTATACCTCATTGCTAATAATCAGTTAAAACAAATGAGTAACTCTTCATCAACTTTTCCTAATTCACTTACATTTGAAGTGAAATGATGTGACCCTAATCTTCCTGATTATGCAGTGGTCAGTTTCTTCACCCTTATCTTGCTGATTAGACCATGTAATGGTCAGTTTCTTCACCTCAAGTACGGTAGATTGAAAATATCATAGGAAGGGGGTGAGGCAGAGTTAAAGTATCAATTAAGAGGGAACAGAATAAAACATTACAATCTGATAAACAAGACAGTACCATTGAAATATAAACAACACAAATCCTACAATAAAACAGGAGGAATACCAGCAAAACACTGTACTTGTACTGGATAGACAACCAATCAGAAGGATGAATCTAGTATATTGAGGGTTCTGATTGGACAGTTTTGGAGTATGAGTTCCAAAGTTCATGTGTAATAATGGTCCTAAATGTGCAATAAAAATATTTATTCTGAAAATTTGAATCAGTGTGCATACTAAGAGATTATTACATGACATTTTCCATATCGGCCCTGGTATTAGCCTGAGACTCCCATATCAAGCCTGACAGTGAAACTGGAGGGCTGATATGGATCGAGGGTTGATACCAGGAATGATATGGAAAATTTCATGTCATAATCTTTTTATCACATATTTTACATTGACCTTTTCCAAGCATTGACTTTTATATTGTAAAAAAGATCTTTTGTTCAACTTGCAAATATTTTTGTTTCGAATCTGGTTTCAAAAATATACCAAGCAATGTTGATCTGTACAATGATGTTAGAAACTGTAAAATCTACCCAAGATGTTGACATTTGAATGGAAATTCCTATTCAACACAACGTATACGTTTGAGCTAATTATTCCGTTTCAAGTTATTTAAGCTTTATTCCAATATGTTGAAATGTATTAATTTGATTGAAATACGATTTTATGCATATCTTTATGCATCATCTTTCCTTGTACTTTGACAAATAATCTTTAAGACCACTGCACATATGCCGGAAGTTGAATTCGGGGGCAAATACATATATATGAGTGTAAATACGGATATTTGAGGGCAAATAACCAACACTGACTTTTAGCCATTATTGGACATGCAAAAACGAACATATTACAAAAAAATATGTGATAATCATTCTTATAATATCATACTGCTGTCATATCATCCTTCATATTGTTATCCCTTTATTGACGCCATTTTTGTTTTGTTACAGAACCCTAGAACTGTGTCTATCAGAAGTATCCAAGTGTCAGTTTTTTATTGGTATCCTTGGAGACAGATATGGCTATGTGCCAGACAAATACATTGTTCCAGACACACCAGAATTTGACTGGTTGAAAACATACCCACAGGGAGCCTCAGTCACTGAATTGGAAATGCATTTAGGTGTTCTTATGTATCCACAACAGAAGAAGGATAAAGCTGTTATGATGATCAGGAATAATTCATTTATCAAGTAAGTTTTAAAATATCAAAGAAAAAAAAATTGTAGAAAACTTGAATTGTGATTTATCAAGATGAACAAGTATAAAATCAGTTTTATTTATTATCTAAGATTACAGTGTGTACTCAATCTTCAGTCAAGCTTCATTCACTATGTTAAAGTCAACCACATCGGTGGCGTAATGGGTAGTGTGCTCGCCTCAAGTGTGGTAGATTGTGGGTGCGAGCCCCGGTCGGGTCAAAGTAAAGACTATAAATTGGTAATTGTTACTTCTCCTCTAAGCACACAGTATAAAGGAGAAACAGCAAAGACTGGTTGGCTAGGAATCAGAATAATGTGTCCGAGTGGGGCGACATGTCTACCCGCGGACTGTTGTTTCAGTAAGCTAGCACTATAAAAATCCAACTCAGCATGTTGGTATAGTACAAAGTGGACCTCATCATCTTCTTATTAAGAATTAACTTGTTCCCGCCATGATATAGCTGACAAATTGCTGAATTGGTGTTAAACAACAATCACTCACTCACTATGTCAAAGTCAAAATGACTTAAGAAGTTACTTCATATTAACCAGATATTCAAGTTATCAGGGAATCTAATTTCACCTTACCTTTTGAATGAAATTGACATGTCCAAGTTAATAGGGATTGATGTTTACATTTATTTGAGTTACATATTTTATAAATTTATATAGTGATACCTGTTTAAACCAAACCCTGAATGAACCGGAATGCTGTATAAACTGGACTTGCAATAAAGTCCCAATGTAGGAAATCTTTGTTAATTTAACCTCTATAAACTGAACTTTCAATTGAATAAAGTCCTAATGTAGGAAATCTTTGTTAATTTAACCACTATAAACTGAACTTTCAATTGAATAAAGTCCTAATGTAGGAAATCTTTGTTAATTTAACCTGTATAAACTGAACTTTCAATAAAGTCCCAATGTAGGAAATCTTTGTTAATTTAACCTCTATAAACTGAACTTTCAATAAAGTCCCAATGTAGGAAATCTTTGTTAATTTAACCTTTATAAACTGAACTTTCAATAAAGTCCTAATGTAGGAAATCTTTGTTAATTTAACCTCTATAAACTGAACTTTCAATAAAGTCCTAATGTAGGAAATCTTTGTTAATTTAACCTTTATAAACTGTATTTTCAATAAAGTCCCAATGTAGGAAATCTTTGTTAATTTAACCTGTATCGAACACTGTCTGTAACAAACACAAAGTTGACCCCAAGTAATTTTTATTTAGACTTGTTTCACTGTACAATATATTGTTTATTCCTATATTGCTAATCTTGAATATATTCAAAGCTTAAACTTTGAAAATTTCAGAGATGTACCAAAGGAATTCTTGTCTGATTTTGAAGCAGAAGATTCTAATGCAGAGGTTAAGATGGAGGCCTTGAAGTCGAGAGTTATGAATTCACCATTAGAGAATATCGATGGGTAAATTTATTTCTTAAATGTTCAAATATCTTCATAAAAGAATTAATAGTGAACAATTGTCAAATCTTTATTGCACATGAGCAGCATTGGTGGTGTAGTATTTAGCAGGCTCATCCCAAGTGATGTTCATTGTAGGTTCCAGCCCCTGTTGGGTCAAACCAAAGACTATATAATTGGTATTTGTTGTTCGAGCCCCTGTTGGGTCAAACCAAAGACTATATAATTGGTATTTGTTGTTCCAGCCCCTGTTGTGTCAAACCAAAGACTATATAATTGGTATTTGTTGTTCCAGCCTATGTTGGGTCAAACCAAAGACTATATAATTGGTAGTTGTTGTTCCAGCCCCTGTTGGGTCAAACCAAAGACTATATAATTG
>MJUT01021409.1:48287-62912 GCA_002080005.1 Gigantidas platifrons | reverse complement strand
GTAAACCAAAGGGTCTAAACAAGATAGCTACAGTCAGGTATGGTAACCTATGTCTGAGAGAGATTGACCTTACTTTAAAAAAAAAAATACACTAAACTTTTGTTCATGTCGCTATGGTGATTGAATTTATTCTGTAATATTTTTTTTCAGAATGTGATATTTGTGATAAGTACATTAGAGGATAGTAAATTTCATAATTCTCTGAAGAGATTAAGTGCTGTGAATGTAACTGTAGGACCATTAGACATGTGGGATAAGGCAGATGTTGTCAGGAATACACTGGCTGTACACAGGAAAACACTGGATGAATCACCATTTAATAATCAGGTACTGAACTAATTACAGGAGATGTTTAATGTTTGTGTCACCATTGTTTATATAAAATACAAATATTATTAATTAACAGCAGTATTGATTATATAAAGAAAGTTTAAACTGTGATGGTCAACAATTCCACCAATATCAGCAAGACAAATAATCACCTTGCACCTCAAATAACTGAAAGCAAAAAAGACCATGACATGTTGCATTGGAAATTCACATCATGGATTTGAAACAAGCACAAAAAAGGTGGCTGGGTTGAACTGATTAATGTGATTTTTTTCCCCATCTGAAAATTGTATTAATTTTATAGCCTATTCACATTATGATTAGACTTTGTTTTATTTTAGTATTTTTAATACAATTTTTTTTTTTGTATATAAAGTTTCAATAAGATATTATAGATATTACTTTGTATTTAATTTAGATGAAGTTACTTCTGTCTAAGAGAGAAGGTGCCAATCCACTGTTTTTGAAGCTTGCCTGTGAAGAACTGAGAGTCTTTGGAGTGTTTGAAAGGGTAATTATCATCATACAAATGTTTAAATGACTAAAGTATCACAGGTACAATTAAAACATCTTTATGACTTAAGTCCAATTATGTGATGCATTTTAGTTCTAGTTGCTCATTCTAATTTTATAGGATGCCTTTTGCAATATTTCCTAGAAATTGTACGGTATATTGTTGAGTAACTTCAACTTCTATCAGATACTCACAGTCTTCAACAAGTATAGGATTATGGTCTTCTTATCTCCATAGAAACTTGTTTACATGATAACAAATATTTTATTTAAATAATTACGATATAAATATTGATTGTGAAACGATTGATTAATTTATTTATAATTTGTTATCTTTTACAGATTAACTTGAAACTTAAGGGGTTACCACATACTACACCAGCATTACTACAGGAAGTTTTGTCACGACTAGAATCTGATCTAGGACAAGATTTAGTGTCGACAGCTATTTCATTGCTTGTCTGCTCTAGAAATGGTCAGTTTTAATATATTTAAAATACATTTCAATCTTATTTGTTATACCCCCACTCGTAGAGAGGGGGCTATATTGCAATCACCTTGTCCGTCCGTCCGTTCACACTTTCGTAACAGATATCTCAGCTTCTACTGGAAGAAATGATTTTATATTTGATATATGGCTTTGGCATGATGACATGTACCGTGTCTCCCCTTTCCAGGTTTACCGCACATCTACTTCCTGTTTACAGTGCGACTTAGAATTTTTCATGTTTGCTGTAATGAAAACTTTCGTAACAGTTATCTCAGCTTCTACTAGAAGAAATGATTTTATATTTGATATATGGCTTTGGCATGGTGACTTGTACTGTGTCTCCCCTTTCCAGGTTTACCGCACATCTACTTCCTATTTACCGTGCGACTTACAAATGAACGAGTGGGGGTATTCTTAGCACGACGTAGCGTGCAACATCTTGTTCAAGTTTATGTTTCTCATGCTGATCAGTATCCACAATCACTAGAAAATAGTTTGAAATATAACTTTGTGAGAAAAAAAACATAAAGTTTCCTTAATGGATCCAGGACTATACAAAAATGATAATTGGATTGCTCTTTTAAACATGGCATTGATGTTCTAATTAGATAAATAGAAAACTTTTAGTTTACACAAGTCATGATATTAGGTCCTGTGTACATACATTCTCTGCTAATTTTCTTCCAAGATTAATTTTGTTAATTAAAAAAAACATCAAATACTGGTACCTTGTCCCGGTCTCTTTTACATTAGTAGAAGCAATGTAATATACAGCTATTAGTATTTGTTAGTAAGTACCTATAAGATAATACATTTCTATTTTAAAACATAATGCATATTATGACATAATAAAAAGTACCCTTGACTCGGTACAATCAGATGATAGATGTCATATTGTATTAAGTTTCTAACAAAAATACAGATTTTCGATTCTCCCAAGATTGTTGTATTTCTTGCAAAAATACAACACTTCTATGTATCATTTTGACATGTAATTTACATCTCATTGACAAACATTACCATTGAGCAATTTTTCAGCTATATCATGGCGAGAACAAGTTAATTTTCAATGAGATGATGATGATGAGGTCTGCTTTGTTCTAGACCAACACGCTAAGTTGGATTTTTATGGTGCTAGCTCACTGAAACAACAGTCCGCGGTTAGACATGTCGCTCCACTCGGACACATTATTCTGATTCTGAGCCAACCAATCTTTGCTCTTTCTCCTTAATGCTGTGTGCTTAGTGGAGAAGCAACAAATACCAATTGTATACCATTACACGACCGATGCCGTTCTATTACCATTGATATCCTAATCTTAAAAAAAAAACACAAATTTTCTGCACAGTGATAAGCACATTTCATATTTGGTGTTATTTAAAGAAATGATTTACTCAAGCAAAAATTTTTGTTATATTTCCATTTTGTCTTGATCAAATTGTAAAACAAATAATCCTTGTCCACTAAATAATTTGATAGCTATATTCAATTTAAGTAGAGAGTTTAAACAGCGATGGTCAATAATTCTGCCAATATCAACAAACTGAACAACCACCTCTCACCTCAAACCATTGAATACAAAAAAGACATCACGACATATGTCAACGGAATTCCAGGTTCAGGCTTGAGACAGGCACAAAGATGTTGCAGTGTTAAACCAGTTAATGGGATCCCAACCCTCCCTGTCTGAAAATTGGATCTCCAACGACAATACAGATATAAACAATAAAAATCCTGCACACATGGATTCCCAATGTCATATATATGTCATGGTCTGTTTTGTGTTCAGTGAGATCAGTTAAGGTGAGAGAAGTGATTGTTCGTTTTGTTGATATTGGTGGAATTGATGACCATCACTGTGTAAACTTTCTTTTCATAGAAGATTGGCTTCCACTCAAAAAGTATTAATTTATCTTGATGATTTTAGCTATCCTGTTTAGACCCTTTGGTTTTGTTGCTCCCATAACTTTAAATTATTTGACTTTCCAATCTTTCAATTTTGGTCATACCTGATGAAGGTTATTCCAGTAACGTACCTGATGAAGGTTATTCCAGAAATGTGTCGTGTGCACTATATTTGATATCTATGTTTTTATTCCAGGAATTGAAGTAGCAGAATTACATGACCTACTTAGTATTCATAGAATTATGTCCAATGACAAGCTTAGAATGGATGATGTAAGAAATGTTAACCTGACAGCCGAGCAGAAGTTGCCGGCAGCCATGTTTGGTCACCTTAGAAGATCATTAGAGACATTCCTTAACCCTACTGACAGCTGGTAAGGCAATATCTTATATAGGACACTTTTCACAATTTACAATTTATAATAAAAACTATTCCTGAACCCTACTGACAGCTGGTAAGGCAATGTCTTCTATTGGACAATTTCACAATTGATAGTGAAAACTATTCTTACCATAGATATATGTTTTCTTGAAGTTTTTTCACGTGATTTAAGTTATTTTAAATAAACAAGATTCCTGGTATTCTGTAGATTTGTTTTTGTCAAATCAATATAATTCTGTATAGATTACTGCCTATTGGTTTGAGTTTGATCAGTAACATCTGGGTTTTTTTTTTAAATGCTTTAAATCGATAAATTAAAAATGATTCAAACAATTCTCAATAACAGAATATTTGAGATGTTTTGTGTTTATGCCAAGACACAGAAAGTTTGGTTTGTTAAGAACCATTTCTGATGTGTAACACAGAATATTTACACAGAGACGCTATAAAAATAGTAACAATCCATTGAAATATATACACAGTAAAACCTGTCCATGTGGTCACCTCTATTAAACAGTCACCTGTATTTAAAGGTCACCTTTTCTTGTCCTGTCATAGAAAACTTCATATGAATTGAACCTTATTTAAGAGGTCACCTGTCTTATAAGGCCACTTTTTCTTTGTCCCAGAGGTGACCTCTTACTACAGGTTGGACTGTATTGGTAAAATCAAAAGATCACTTGTACCACCCAGCTCATATAGATTAAATTAAATTTATTGTAATCCTGCAGTCATTGAAAAAAGATTTAATTTCTAAATGTCACATAATAGTTCAAGTCATTCTATCAACATGTGAAGACAAAAAAAAATGGGGCCCGCGTGGCTCAATGAGTTAGGTCATTGGATCTAACAACTCATACAAGCCTATCACCAATACAGCGTGGGTTCGCACCCTGCTTTGTAAATTACAAAAAAGGGTGCACTCGACTCGCAGCCACAAGTGATAAAGTTTACCAGTTGCTTGCCCATGGTCGGTGGTTCTCTCCGGGTACTCCAGCTTCCTCCACCACTAAAACTGGTCTCCATGATATAGCTGGAATATTGTTGAAAGTGGCGTTAAAAACACAAAAAATCAAAAATCAAATCAAAATCAAATTCTTCAAGAAACATTTTATTTTTAGAAATGATTTAATTATATACTACATGTGTAGTTTCTTATGCATAGGGCATTATCATGATTTATAGACTGCCCAACGGATCGTAGTATTGACTGAAACGTTGATAATGCCTGAGCTGGATTTCTTTTAAACACAGATTAATGCATGACACATGATGATGTCTACACCACTGAAAAAGTCTGATATGAAATAATACAGCATAGTACATCTATTTCTAATCAATATGAAATAATACAGCATAGTACATGTAATTCTAATCAATGTTTATTGTAGGAACAATAGATTGACTCTGGCCCACAAGAATATAGAAGCTGCAGTTAGACAACGCTATATGAAGGGAATGTCAGATTTAGAAACTATGTGCCATCGATTACTAGCAGGTATGCCAAACAAATTTGACTGTTAAAATATTTTATTTAAGTATAAAGAGCCTGTCTAGTCCAGTCAATTTATAATAAAATCAGTTATATTGAAAAATGAGTAATATTGAATTCATGATTTATCATCCCCATCAACCCCCACCCCCTTCTTAAGTATATAGCAAGTCTGCTTATATTGAAGTCTGGTTATAATGAACAGATTTCATTTCTCCATAAAATTTCATTGAAAGGGGACTGGACTGTATTGCTGATAAAAATCAAATCAAAGTTGTTAAATTATAATTTAGTATAGATAGAAAAAAAAGTATGATATATTAAAACAGAGGATTACAACACTATTTAATAAAGTGAAAGTTTCAGTTGTTCAAAATTTGCTTTCAATTTAAAGTTATTTTAGGTTAAAAGAAAGTTGTAGAGACCTTAAATTTATTTCAGATATCTAACAGTGCATGAAAACTGCAGTTGTTTGAAATGACAAAACTAATTTGTGTTTTCTTTTTTTTCTTTTTTATTTCAATTATTTGGAAATAGGTGGGGGAAAAAAAGGGGGGGAGGGTGTCATTTAGTATAAGAAATATAATCAATTAAGTAGATGTACTTACAAACACTTTGGTTGTTAATTATTACTGACTGTTAGTTTTAGTTGTTTTATATGGTTTATAGGTTATTTTTACCAACTGGCTGATCCAGGAAAGAAAAACAAGTTTACTGGAAATAATCCAAGGGCATTTACAGAATTACCTTATCATTTGGTAAGTAAACTTGATCTTCATGTAGAATCTAGTATTAGAAAATAAAGAAATCTTCAAATTTAAATTGAATTAACATATTAGTAAGGTAAATAATGATCAAAATATAAGGGACACCACTGTAGACTTTGAGTTTGATGTCTGCTTGTGCCACTGTAGACTTTGAGTTTGATGTCTGCTTGTGCCACTGTAGACTGAGTTTGATGTCTGCTTGTTCCACTGTAGACTGAGTTTGATGTCTGCTTGTGCCACTGTAGACTGAGTTTGATGTCTGCTTGTGCCACTGTAGACTCAGTTTGATGTCTGCTTGTGCCACTGTAGACTTTGAGTTTGACGTCTGCTTGTGCCACTGTAGACTTTGATGTCTGCTTGTGCCACTGTAGACTTTGAGTTTGACGTCTGCTTGTGCCACTGTAGACTTTGAGTTTGATGTCTGCTTGTGCCACTGTAGACTTTGAGTTTGATGTCTGCTTGTGCCACTGTAGACTTTGAATTTGATGTCTGTTTGTGCCACTGTAGACTGAGTTTGATGTCTGCTTGTACCACTGTAGACTGAGTTTGATGTCTGCTTGTGCCACTCTAGACTGAGATTGATGTCTGCTTGTGTGCCACTGTAAACTGAGTTTGATGTCTGCTTGTGCCACTGTAGACTTTGAGTTTGACATCTGCTTGTGCCACTGTAGACTTTGAGTTTGACGTCTGCATGTGCCACTGTAGACTTCGATGTCTGCTTGTGCCACTGTAGACTGAGTTTGATGTCTGCTTGTGCCACTGTAGACTTTGAGTTTGATGTCTGCTTGTGCCACTGTAGACTTTGAGTTTGACGTCTGCTTGTGCCACTGTAGACTTTGAGTTTGACGTCTGCTTGTGCCACAGTAAACTTTGAGTTTGATGTCTGCTTGTTCCACTGTAGACTTTGAGTTTGATGTCTGCTTGTGCCACAGTAGACTTTGAGTTTGACATCTGCTCATGGGAAGGTGTACTTGATACAACCTTTGTGTTGAAGTTTGTGTGTAAGATACAGAAGGTTTTTGTTTTCTCAATTTATGAAAAGAAAGTTTAAGCAGTGATGGTAAAAAATTCCACCGATATCTACAAAATGAACAATCATCTCTCACCTTATATATGAGACCACAGCATATGATGCTCTAAATGGAGGTCCTAGCTTGGGACAGACACAAAAATATGATGGGATTCCACCACTAATAAAACAAAACATTATTTTATACCGAAGCAATTCAAATACAGGATTTACTTTATTATGATTGTTGCTAAATTTATTTAATATTTCTACATACTTTATTTTTAGGTGTATTGTGGGGAATTTAAAGAACTACAGAAATTGTTGTGTGATTTGAATTTTATTCATGCCAAATGTCAGCTTGGATTAGGTACACAGTTGATGGATGATTATCAGGAAAAAGGTTAGTGCACTTTACTACATGATTGTACATGAAAGATTCATTCGATGAGACCACTTGTAAAAATGTAAAATGTATTTCTTTGTATTTTATTCTTTTATTGTACATTGTAGTAACATATATTACATTTTTTTTAGAACTGGCCAATAAGACATCAGATAGAGAACAAAACAAGATGATGAATCTAGAAGGTGTTAAACAATACAAAATGTTTGTTTCCAGGCAGATACATGTATTGAATAGGTGAGTTATTAATAATACTCTTTTAATTATCACCCTCAAGAGAGGCCATTCCTCTTACAAGGGCACTTTTTCATTACAGAAGAGGAGAGACTACTGTTCTATGTAAAATATATATGATTATGGAAAATCCACGTAATTATCAACCATTAAATAAACAAGGCTGTAATTGATATATTACTGTAAATATCAATGAAAGAGGACACAATAAAATAATGATATATCATTGAAATAATTTGATTACCGGAAGTTTAGAAACTATCTAAAAAAATAGTTTCATCCCAATTTTTTTATTTTACATTCATTCCAATATACCTAATGAATGTAAACAAGTAAACAAAAACATTTAAGGGTCTAAATATGTAAACAAGTAAACAAAAACATTTAAGGGTCTAAATATGTAAACAAGTAAACAAAAACATTTAAGGGTCTAAATATGTAAACACAGAGTGGGATATGCAGAAATAAATACCAAACTGTACAGAAATAAATACCAAACTGTACAGAAATAAATACCAAACTGTACAGAAATAAATATCAAACTGTACAGAAATAAATATCAAACTGTACAGAAATAAATACCAAACTGTACAGAAATAAATATCAAACTGTACAGAAATAAATATCAAACTGTACAGAAATAAATATGAAATAAAGAACATAAATCTATTATTTTATTTATACAGAATAATATAATGAAAGAAAATCTAATTTTTTGTACACTTGTCCGCTATTAGCTCAGACTGACTTATAATCAGGTCTTTTATAAATCCTCAATATTCCAGGCTGGAAAAACTATCTGACTTATAGACGGATTGGCTTACCATAAAGTATATATGGTGAATTAAAAACGTTTGTGATTATTATATAAACAAGTACATTGAAACCTGCCTATAACTTTTGCTCAGTGACTGAGTTAACTTCCAGTATTATACAGACCTCCTTGGGACCACGGTGTTCAGTTTGTAAAGGTTAAATGATCAAATATTTCCTACATTGTGACTTTATTTAAGATTAGGTTTATACAGGATTCTGTTTTATTCAGAGTTCAGTTTAGACAGGTTTATACAGGATTCTGTTTTATTCAGGGTTCAGTTTAGACAGGTTTATACATGATTCTGTTTTATTCAGGGTTCAGTTTAGACAGGTTTATACAGGATTCTGTTTTATTCAGGGTTTAGTTTAGACAGGTTTCACTGTACTATTATTTTTATTTTCAGCTACCCTGCTTTAACCTGGCAGCAAGCTATCAATGAACCGGACTCATCAATAGTGCACAAAGATGCTGTTAATAGTGGATATCAATATAAAGGACATAGTTATATGTCATGGAATAGTAAACCAACTGATACAGACCCTTGTTATATGACCATCAGTAACCTACCCCAGGTAAGTCACATTGACCTCAGTAACCTACCTCAGGTAAGTCAGATTGACCTCAGTAACCTACCTCAGGTAAGTCATGTTGACCTCTGTAACCTACCTCAGGTAATTCATGTTGACCTCGGTAACCTACCTCAGATAAGTCATGTTGACCTCAGTAACCTACCTCAGGTAAGTCATACAGATACTGTAGATAGGGGACACCTGATTAAAGGACATAGTTATATGTCATGGAATAGTAAACCAACTGATACAGACCCTTGTTATATGACCATTAGTAATCTTCCTCAGGTAAGAGAGGGCTTCATAAGTTGTGAACTGCATTGGTGGTGTAATGGCTAGCGTGTTCGACTCGAGTGTGGTGGATCGTCGTGGATCGTGGGTTCGAGCCCTGATCGGGTCAAACCAAAGACTATAACATAGGTATTTAAATGTTTCTCCACTAAGTACACAGCATTAAGGAGAAAGAGCAAAGACTAATTAGCTCTGAATCAGGATAATGTGTCAGAGTGGGGCAGCATGTCTATTCCTGGACTGTTGTTTCAGTGAGATAGCACTATAAAAATCCAACTCAGCGTGTTGGTCTAGTACAAAGTGGACCTCATCATCATCTCATTGAAAATTAACATTTTCTCGCCATGATATTGGCATTAAATAACCATCACTTACTCACTGACTCATAAGTCATGATAAATTAACATGTACTCACCATGATATTGGCATTAGACCACCATCACTCACTCACTGACTCATAAGTCATGATAAATTAAACCCAATCCTTTTCATGTACATCTAAATAAAATATATTTACATTAACCTACTGCAGGGAATATATTTCCTGTTAATTCATGATATTTATATAAGTGGGTTTCCTGGTATAGGCCAAAGAAAATGTTTGTGTTTGTCATTTTTAGCGTTACGGGAGTTAAGCCCACATGCCCAAAGGGTCACATTAGCTGCAGTTTTCCCATTGTATCATTGTCCATCAATCAGCAGTTGTTAACCTTCCACATCTCAATCTTTTTCTCAGAAAACACTATTCTTTGTGGTTTTGTGTAATAGATACAGTACTTCGATACCAAAAAGAAGTGGCATGCATTAAATATAAGAGGCTTGTTTTTCTGAATGAGTACACAAACGAAAGAGTCTGAGGCACATGTGCCAGGGTCTCTTGGGCTTGGGTATGAATCAGGAAAAACAAGCCTCATTTGTTTAATTGCAGGTAACTTCTTTTGTTATCAAAGTACTGTATCTGACTTGTAAAAAGGAACCATGATTAACATATAGTATATTTTCCATGGAATTGTGTATTACTTGATCATAGATATTATTTTGTGTAAAGGTCAAAGGAAACATTTACAAATCATTAATAAAATTGTGTTGTCATTACAGCCAGTCACATGTGTTGCTGTATCCAGTGACAGCAAATACTTTGCTTGTGGAGGAATGGATTGTATGGTTAAATTATATGATTTCAACACAGGAAAGGTAAATGTCAAGTTTATTTTTTGACAATTTCAGTAAAAACGTAAATATCAAATTTAGTCTCCATGGCACATATCTGGAATAAACTTCATCAGATTTGCTCAAAACATTGGAGAGCCAAATAATTTAGAAGTCTTTGAGAGCAAGTAAACCAAAGGGCATAAAAATGATAGCCAAAATCTGATAAGGTAACTTTAAGCAAATTATTAAATATTCCTGATTTCTTTTGGAACCATAAATTACATGTATTGTAAATTTTGAATGACATTGTGTACACTGAAAGACAACATAACAAACAGTACAAACAGTACAGTGAACGATCGTTGTTAAGGTAGAATATGTTGGTTACTAGGACAAATTTGTATACAGAGCAATAAAGTACCCAACAATAATTAAAAATTAAGATGAGGGAAAGCATGGAGTTAGACATAAAATCAAGACAAATGCAGGGAAAAAATATAGAATAATGGCAGTTTTGAAGGTCGAGACAGACATTATCACTAGTATTGCAACGAGTCCTATACTAGTTATAAGAAGAGTTTGAAGATACCAAAAGGGTAATCAGAATCTGTATATCGAAGATGAACAGACAACACAATGACCAAAAGAAAAAGTACAAAAGGACAAGCAACGATCTACAAAACATACATATAAAACTAAAGATCGAGTAACATGAACCCCACTAAAAACCAGAGGTGAACTCAGGTGCTCCGGAAGGGTAAGCAGTTCCTGCTCCAATAGTGACAATAGTTACAAACCTGGTGATAAGTCATGAACGTCAAGTGGAACATATCCTTGGTCGAAACCTTCCAAACTGACTTTATTGTTTTTATCAGTATTAAGTAATGTGAAGTCACACTGACCAATATTTTCCAGTAGCAGAGTTAGTCTGTTTATACTGACAATATAACTCAGTGAGGTCAAAGGAAAAATGTCTAATCTACAGATAACCTTAAATATTATTGTGATTGCCAATTCTGTTGTGACAAACTTTATTGTTTTCAGGAGCTCCATACATTTAGGGGACATGCCATTGCTATAACCAGTGTGTGTTTTGTTGTTTTCAGGAGCTCCATACATTTAGGGGACATGCAAATGCTATAACCAGTGTGTGTTTTGTTGTTTTCAGGAGCTCCATACATTTAGGGGACATGCAAATGCTATGACCAGTGTGTGTTTTGTTGTTTTCAGGAGCTCCATACATTTAGGGGACATGCCATTGCTATAACCAGTGTGTGTTTTGTTGTTTTCAGGAGCTCCATACATTTAGGGGACATGCAAATGCTATAACCAGTGTGTGTTTTGTTGTTTTCAGGAACTCCATACATTTAGGGGACATGCAAATGCTATAACCAGTGTGTGTTTTGTTGTTTTCAGGAGCTCCATACATTTAGAGGACATGCAAATGCTATAACCAGTGTGTGTTTTGTTGGAACATCAATGTTGTGTAGTGCTGGGTTGGACAATGTTGTCAGTGTATGGCATATAGAACTAGGTCACAGGTAATTCATATTATATTTTGGTACAAAGAATACCCAAGATGGCTGCTGTTACTAAAAATAGATATTGTTTTCAAATGACTAAAACTGCTACATTTTAGACAAAGATGAGCTGAAATTTAAACTGTAGCTTTATGCTAATGAGTTATTTAATATATTATTAATTTTCTGTGAAATTTATTATTTTTCCATTCATGCAAATTAGCCCAATTTGAATAAAACTTTGCCTTAATCATCTTTAGGGTATGTGCTTTAAAAATTGTTTCTGATCCAGCCAACCAACTGACATGGCAATCACTAGAACATAGGGTTGAACACTTCAGATAACCTAAAGTAGAACATAGGGTTGAACACTTCAGATAACCTAAAGTAGAACATAGGGCTGAACACTTCAGATAACCTAAAGTTGTTTATTTTAAGATGGAAATGGCTGATACTTGAAGTGTAGATACATGATAAACATTTATATGGCATATTCATTTTCAGGGTTCTTCTGTAAAATTGATAGTCTTAACAAATATACCAGTGTTAATACAATAAAAATAAGCTTTTTAGTTTGTTGGCTATGTCAATCAGGAGAGTGATACTGGTTCTTGTGAGTCTCTAATTCTAGTTGACCAATCTGTTTGAATATGTGTAGCAATGATTCGTAACACAATATAAAGGTTGGTGTTGATTTAGGGGATTCTAGCCATACCTGTTATCAAACAAGATTCCCCAATGTGCCAAAATGGGTGTTTTCTGTTTTTTGTTTGTGCAGTGTTTATTTTTCAACTACCGTAATCTTTATTATTTTTTTTTAATTTTTGTTCCATATAGAGTTCTTTCTTTATGCAGTAAGATTACAGATTTTGTTTGACTCTTACAGTTTTCAAGATATAAAAAGGTCAAAATAAATGTCATTGTCAAACATTTATTTTATTGAAATATAATTGATATGAATATATTTTTCAGGATCCATGCTTTAAGCCAACACAACAGAAGAGTGCAGTCTTGTGCATCAGATAAAGCAGGAAAATTCATAGCCTCAGCATCATGGGATTGTACCGTCAAAGTATGGAATACTGTCAAGGGGGATCGATCATGTGAATTATTAGTTGGAAGGTAAAATTCATCTTTGTTTGATGTTTGTTTGTTTGTTTGTTTGATGGTGTTTAATGCCACTTTCAACAATATTTCAGTTATATCGTGGCAGTCAGTTTTATTGGTGGAGGAAACCTGAGTACATTCGGAGGAAACCACCGACCTTCCACAAGTCACTGATAAACTTTATTGTAGGGCCTTGCATAGATATTCAATGATTGTTGTTTAACACCAAGTTAGCTATTTTACAGCTATATCATGGTGAGAACAAGTTATATTTTGACATGATGATGATGCTGTCCACTCTGTATTAGACCTACATACTTAGCTATATGTTTAAAGTGCTAAATCAGGCGAGCAACACATGCTTAGATGAGCCTTTAGTTACAATTAAAATCTGCCCTGAGCCCAGCACTGTCTGAACCCAATACAATGGAAGTTAATTGGTATTTGTTATCAAGTCTGAAGGATTCTTTGTTTAATGGTTTCTGTCTTAATTGTAATTTAAGATAGCATTACAGTAAGTTTTCACATATATTCTATTATAATTAATTTCAGTCCTGTAAATTGTGTTGATTTCCATCCAGAAGGACAGCTGATTGTTACAGGAAGTTGGGATGCTACGTTGAAAATATGGGATATATTCCACAGACAAAGGAAAGGTGTAAGTATACCATGTAATGTACATTTTAGGTACAAGTTAATCTTATATTGACTGTAAGATGAAGAACAACAATGAAAGTTTTTAGTTTTTTTTACATGAAATTCAGATAGATTCCCTTTCATGTTCGTTTAGATCAAAATCCTTCTTGTCAGTCAAGTGGAAAATAACTAAGCATGACAAATTTGTCCATTTCTAGCTCACAGGACTCAAAGGATAGCTCTTACTATTTCTGAATTATTATGGAGCCAAAAGGAATCAACACCAAAAATTTTAATTTTCATTTTTAAGTCTGATTTTAAAGGTATATTTTCTCTGAAATTCCATATTTCACTTTTAAAAGAGATTAACATACATAATGTAGTGGTGGACATCAATGAGTTTCAACCGCATCAGTGGCGTAATGGTTAGCATGCTCGCCTCGAGTGCGGTAGATCGTGGGTTCAAACCCTGGTCGGGTTAAATCAAAGACTATGAAATTGGTATTTGTTGCTTCTCTGCTAATCACGCAGCATTAAGGAGATAGAGCAAAGACTGGTTGGTTCGAAATCAGGATAATGTGTATGAGTGGAGCGACATATCTATCCGCGGACCGTTGTTTCAGTAAACTAGCACTATAAAAATCCTACTCAGCGTGTTGGTCTAGATCAAAGCGAACCTCATTATGATCTCATTGAAAATTTATTTGTTTTCGCCATGATATAGCTGAAAAATTGCTAAATTGACGTTAAACAACAATCATTCACTCACTCAATGAACTTCAGTAAAACAGGTACAGGAGAAAGTCCTTGTCAACTTACGACAGTCATATCACGCTGCGTCTGTAGGTAGCCATAACTGGTACAGGAGAAAGTCCTTGTCAACTTACGACAGTCATATCACGCTGCATCTGTAGGTAGCCATAACTGGTACAGGAGAAAGTCCTTGTCAACTTACGACAGTCATATCATGCTGTGTCTGTAGGTAGCCATAACTGGTACAGGAG
>MJUT01021409.1:23077-41097 GCA_002080005.1 Gigantidas platifrons | reverse complement strand
GACAATATCAGTAGATAAATTCCAGTATTAGATCATTTCATTGATACAGACAATATCAGTAGATAAATTCCAGTATTAGATCATTTCATTGATACAGACAATATCGGTAGATAAATTCCAGTATTAGATCATTTCATTGATACTGACTATATCAGTAGATAAATTCCAGTATTAGATCATTTCATTGATACAGACAATATCAGTAGATGAGATCAAAGGAAACATGTATAATTACTGTTTTAATACTTAACTCTTAGTCGTAAGTGTTTTGAAACTTAAATAATGCTGGTGTAATAATTACAGAATTAGGTGAAATAAAGCATAGATTAATAAGATAGGATATGGATGTAAATGAACTTAAGAGACCATCCAACATTTCACTTAGACACAAATTATGAAACACTGAAACACTAAAACATTTTACAATATACATGTACTATAAAAATATATTTCTAATATTTAATTCAGAATATTTTTTTGCATTAATTATTTAACCTTCTTTATTTATGGAAAACCTTAAACATATTGAAGATTATTTTCTGGTGCATGCCTGGTATGACATATAAAAAATAAAATAATAATCTGTATATATATTTATTAACCTAGGCTGATTATTTCAAAATAATGATAATAAGAATATATATATATATATAAATTTCACTGCACAACTACACATTTTTCTAAGTATGATGTCTGTTCATCATTACTAATTTACCCCGAATGCAAACTTAATATATTATCATCAGCATCTATTTTTTTTTTATTTACAGAGTGTAAGAATTTATGATGCCAAGGATTGTCAGATAAATCCAGATCCTGAACCATTACAAATACTGCATGATTGTCATAAAGATTGGATAACTGGCTGTCAATGGTCAAATATAGCAGACATCTTAGTAAGTGTATTTATTTAATTTGCTGCCTTGAAAGTTTATCAATACCAGTCTGTGCCAAAAATATGTTAGAAAAACTAGCCCAAATGGCAATTTAGAAGAGCTTTTTATATTTTATTAAGAAAATTTTATGCAATTTTTTCACTAGCTTAACCAATTTTTACTAAATGGATACAACAATGAGATTGGGTCCAACCATAGACTATGAAATTGGTATTTGTTGCTTCTTCTATAAGCATGCAGCATTATGAAGAAAGAGCAAAGACTGGTTGGCTAGGAATCAGGATAATGTGTCAGAGTAGGGCTACATGTCTATCTGCAGACTGTTGTTTCAGTGAGCTAGCACTATGAAAATCCAACTCAACGTGTTGGTCTAGAACAAAGCGGAACTTATCATCATCTCATTGAAAATTAACTTGTTCTCGCCATGATATAGCTGAAAAATTGCTGAGTAGGCATTAAACAACAATCACTCAATATATTTATTAAGAAATTCTGTCAGTCATTGTATACAAATTTGTTTCTCATAGGTGACGTCTTCAATTGATTTTAACCTGAAAGTCTGGGATGTTTCTACTGGCAAAGAGAAGACAACTCTTACAGGTCACATGGCTGGTATCAATTCAATGTCATACAGTGTAAGTGTTTTGACATTTAAAAAAAAAATCATTCTTATTAATGGTACAGTGAAACCTGTCTAAACAGAACCTCATTGGCACCAAGTTTTGTGTTTGGAATTGATAGATGTAATGTTTATACAGGTTAAATTGATAGGTGTAATGTTTATGCAGGTTAAATTGATAGGTGTAATGTTTATACAGGTTAAATTAACAAAGACTGTTACATTTGGACTTTATTTAAAGTTCAGTTTATACAGGATTCCTTCTTATTCGTGGGTTCAGTTTAAACAGGTTTCCCTCTACATGCAAGCCAACATCATTGTGATATATTGTTCTGATAAATTGAGGTATTAAATTTTGAGAGAAAGAAATAGAATAGATCAATGGAGATAGATAGATAGACCACATTAACCTGTCCTCTGTGTCACCTTTTCAAAAGTCAGCCAAAAGATTCAGAAATAAAAACTACTTATGGTGTGGCATCAAGCTAAAGTTCATCTGAAAGTTTGTATCTGGTATAAAATAATTAATCAATGATGACTTGTCCTTCACTTGAATTGTTTCATATATCAGGTTTTACTTGTGTGTCATGGGAGATTCAACATTGGCTTTTCCATCATTGTTTGTATCGGCAGTGTAATCTGGGAGCATTCAGTAGGTTCAACATGAACTGTTGTCTATTGTATAATTAAAACTCTGTATAATTATATTTCAGTATGGTTGTGTTGTTTAAATTATGACATTGTATAATTATGTTTCAGTATGGTTGTGTTGTTTAAATTAAGACATTGTATAATTATGTTTCAGTATGGTTGTGTTGTGTCATGTTGTGATGGGTCTGTTATTATGACATTGTATAATTATGTTTCAGTATGGTTGTGTTGTTTTGTATAATTATGTTTCAGTATGGTTGTGTTGTTTATGTCATGACATTGTATAATTATGTTTCAGTATGGTTGTGTTGTTTATGTCATGACATTGTATAATTTTGTTTCAGTATGGTTGTGTTGTTTATGTCATGACATTGTATAATTATGTTTCAGTATGGTTGTGTTGTTTAAATTATGACATTGTATAATTTTGTTTCAGTATGGTTGTGTTGTGTCCTGTTGTAGTGATGGTTCTGTTAAAGTTTGGTCTCACAAAGGGACAGAAATCACTACTCTGTATGGTCATACACAGAGGGTCAATAACTGTGACATGGTGGTCAAGGTCACTAAAAACACATTTGAAGAAGAAGGTAATAATGTTCACTATTATTGTTTTATTTTTAAAGAGGGGATGGGAGGGGGTAAAATCAACTCCTCCTACATGACTCAATTAAGATTCTTGAAGCAAGAAAACAATCTTTTTAAGGTGATGTAGTGAGTGAGTGATTGTTGTTGAATGCCACATGAGCAGTATTTCAGCTATATCATGACCAGAACAAGTTACATTTCAATGAGATGATGATGACGATGTCTACTTTGTACTAGACCAACACACTACCATTTTTATAGTGCCTACAGTCCACATGTAGACATACTTATCCACTAGGACACATTATCCCGATTCAGAGCCAACCCGTGTTTGCTCTTACTCTGTAATGTACCATGCTCAGCAGAGAAGCAGCAAATACCAATTTTTAGTCTTAGGTTCGACCAGGACTGGGCCCGAACTCATAATTACCGTAATCAAGGAAAACATGCTAACCATTACACTTGATGCAATTTATTGTGAATTAACATTTATTGTAGATGAACCAACATCCTGGGCAGATATGGTTGATGCTGCAGAAGCCACTAAGAGTAAGAAACCTAAACGACCTACCTTACAAATGGAGGATGTCTTAGTGGCTACTTGTAGTGATGACGGAACTGTTAGACTGTGGCAGCCATTACAGGTAGATTATTACTTATCATGAGTCAGTTGTATTATAGGGTTAGGGTTAGAGTTGTGGTGTTTAATGCCACTTTCAAACAACCTACCTTACAAATGGAGGATGTCTTAGTGGCTACTTGTAGTGATGACGGAACTGTTAGACTGTGGCAGCCACTACAGGTAGATGACTGTCGTGTTGGTGATCATATGGTAGTTGGATTTACAACTACTTGTGCAGTTAGTGCCTATCACCACTAAAGTTGTGAGTTCGAACCTCGTTTATCGCGAGGTTTACTCGATACAACAATGTGTGATAAAGTTTGGCAGTGACTTGTGACAGTTCAGTGGTTTTCTCCAGGTACTCCGGTATCTTTCGACAATAAAATTGACTGCAACGATATAACTGAAATAAAAATTGTTGAAAATGGTGTTAAAACATAAACCACCTCAATTCAGTTGTGTTATTTATATTATATGCCTATATAGCACTCTGTAAGTTAATGAAATAAAAACATAGAAGTTGTTGTGTCAAAAAGGTAGTCTATAATTGGTTAATAAGACAGGTTATGAAAAGAAAGCTTAGACATTAATGGTCAACAAGTTCACCAGTATCAACAAAACAATCAAGTTTCATCTCAACTGATTGAACATAAAAAAAAGATCATGATGTATGATATTGGAAATCCAGGTCCTGGCTTGGGACAGACATCAAAATATGGTGTGATTAAATTGGTAAATTGGATCCCAAGCCATATGGATGTAAATAAACATGACAGACTATCCAATTTTACACTTATGCATAAATTAGAATAAAGAAACAGTACTTTTATAGATTTTATTTGTGTTTTTTTTCCTATCCGAGAGATCAGTTATTTTGACATGGGGTAAAAGGGGCTAACAATGTTAGGCAGTAACGCAGACAAAAACAGTATTGAGAAAGGTATTGTGTTGAATGGTGAACAAATCTATTATCACTAAAAAGGAAGGATTAAAATGGTATAGCTATGATATTTGTTGTGTCTGCTCATCTTGATGTCGTCCTGTTTTTATCTTATTGTGGTTGCTTAGATGTCCATGTTTAAAATCTTTTTTTTTCTCATTAACATAATTTTTGTATAACAACTGATTACTTTTTCATTTTAATTTTATTAAAAGGCAAATGAACTTGCTAGTATGACTGGTCACGATGACAGAGTGTTGAGCGTAGCATCAGACACACAGGGTAGACTGTGTACCAGTTCTCTAGATAAGTCTGTCCGTCTGTGGTCACCACAATTATCTACAAAGACAGCAGACACAGGACACAATGGATCAGTTACCTTTGTAGAATGTATAGACAATGGCAGTGGACTGATAACTGGAAGCAGGTAAACAACCCCACTCGAAATAAAAAATTTGAATTTACTGGTCCGAATAAAATTCTTGAATTTATTTAATATATATATCTAAATAAAAACTGAAAAATTCATTGGTCCAAACAAAGTTTTACTGGTCTTGGACCAGAAGACCGGTGCTCATCGTGAGGACTGCAACCCAAAAGTTATTTTGTGAAATTTTGACCAAAAAATGGAAAAAGACATTTTTTATTCCCTGTGATGCAAATAAGGGTAATAACAAAATTACCGAACACCGAGCAATCTTCCAAAGGGAAATTCAAAACTCATAAATAAATAAACAGACAAAATCAGTCAACAACCGGGAAACTGACAGAGATGTATTGTTTTTATTGGCATAATAATGTGTGTACAAAGAGTACATGCCATGTGTAGTTAATCTCTCCTTGATCTTCAAAACTTTGGTTAGGGTTAGAGGGTGTTAAACCTCACTTTCAACAATATTGCAGTTATATCGTGGCAGTCAGTTTTATTTGTGGGGGAAATTGGAGGACCCAGAGAAAACTACCGACCTATCACAAGTCACTGACAAACTTTATCACATAATGTTGTACACCTCACCCTGATCAAGATTCGAACTCACAACATTAGTGGTGATAGGCACTGATTGCATAGGTAGTTGTAAATCCAACTACCATGCAATCACGGCCGTGACGGCCCCACTGTACAAAGAGTACATGCCTTTTGTATCTAATATCTCCTTGATCAACAAAACTGAACAGATTAGATTGTTTGTATACCTTAAAAAAAGAGGTGCGTGATATAGGCTCTGATATTGTTGCTACATTTTTTATTCCGATTTTCAAAAAAGTAAGAAAAAAGAAAGAAAAAGTATTTCACACATAGACCTTGAATCCGTGCAAGAAACATGTATTATCGCATATTTGCAACATATAAAAAGATTAATGAATGCTTCATATTCATTTAGAATGTCAGATTTGTTATATGATTGTGACAGTATAAAGATAAAATATTTCATGATAGACCTTTAAATATATGGCAATGCACATGGCAATGGCATTAGGGGTAAACAGACTTATAATTTCAAATTTTGTTGAAAATTTTCGTGATTATGATACCCATGGCAAGTCTCATGTACTGCTTTTGTGGCTTTATAGCTTACTCACTTAATAGACAGATTACAGGTAGATATTACAATGTGTCATTCATATACCGGTACAAATCATTTTTCATAAATTATATGAGTTTTGTTGTTGTGTAATTTCAAGTTGGCAAATAGATTACATCATTGTACTTGGTTGATAGCTTACAATGCTGATAATATAGTGTTCAATTCTTTACGATTTCTATTACAGAGATGGTGTTGTTAAGTTTTGGAATGTAACATCAGATGGGTTTGTTTGTGAGAGATCTGTACAGGTAAGATGAAATACTATTACAGTGAAAACCTGTCTAAGGTACCAACTTTTGTGTTCAGAATAGACAGGTTGTTTGATTTATACAGTCAAACCAAATTAAGAGGTCACCATTGGGTCAAAGAAAAAGTGGCCTTTTAAAACAGGTGACCTCTTAAAAGAGGTTCATTTCATATGATATTTTCTATGAGAGAACAAGAGAAATGTGACGTTTTAATACAGGTGACTGCTTAATAGAGGTGACCTCAAGGGCAGGTTTGACTGTACAAGATTAACTAAAGTTGAGTTTATAGTTTTATTTAGGGTTCAGTTTAAATAGGTTTCAGTGTTTATATTGTTTTTGACTATATTGATATTAGTTTGAATTTTGTTGTTTTGCAACATTTTCAATAATATTTTTCTGTATATCCTGGCGGTCAGTTCCATTGGTGGAAGAAACTGGATTACCTTGAGGAAATCACACAACATTCCACAACTCACTGACAAACCTTATTTATAAAGTTGTATTGTGTCTTAGCAGGAGTTAAAATAGTGATGATAGGCATTCATTTTATAGATACCAGTACTAGTAGCTCTGGAACGCCTTATCATCTGAGATATATAGACTTCATATGATGGTGCTGCTGGAATGTTACTACATATAAACATAATTATTTTTAATATTGTTTAGATTTTATAAAGGATTTCTTTGTTTGTTTGTTTGATGTTGTTTAATGCCACTTTCAACATTGTTTCAGTTATATCGTGGCAGTCAGTTCTATTGGTGGAGGAAACCAGAGAACCTGGGAAAAACCACTGCCCTGTCGCAAATCACTGACAAACTTTATCACATAATGTTGTACACCTTGCCCTGATCGAGATTCGAACTCACAACATCAGTGGTGATAGGCACTGATTGCATAGGTAGTTGTAAATCCAACTAACATGCGATCATGGCCACGACGGCCCCTTTTTATCAAGGATTGTCTTAACCTGAATTCTAAAGATGCATACATAAAATAAAAAATTATTATTTTTGTTTTCAGATTTCCAAGAAATCTGTAAATGCTGTTTGTTACAATAAAACACGACATGGAGGAGACATGGTTACTGCAACAGACAATCAACTTGTCATGTGGTCTGTTAAGAAGGATGGCATGAAAATAAAGAGGTATGTATGCTGTTTATAAAAGTATCAAATACAATGCTATTTTGACAGAAAGCACTTGTATTTGAATTTGTTTATTTATTTTGGGTTGAAATAGGATCATTCTGAAGTTTTAGGATTCAAATATTAAAATGGTGAATAAATATAACAGTTAGTGCTCAATAATCGGCTATGTATAATCCACATTTGTGTGTTATCCACAATTCTAACATGACCTCCTTCCAATGCTTTGTTAAGAAACGAGCGAGTTATCCATTCGGTATAATCTCATTAGCACGTGCGCAGGTGCATGTGACTGACTTTTCCATTGGCAGCATATATTGTAACCCGAATAATGCCAATAGAGGGCACAGTATTATTCGAGTTACATAAATTGTGTGCAACATTTTCCACAAGCATGAATATAAATTATCGTCTTCCAATCAAAGTATACCACCGTATTTGTACTCTTAGACATATCAGAATCGAAATAAATCATGGAAGCCAGAATGTGTTTTGAGTTTTAACATGGATTGGCGGATATTAGTAAATTTTATCCTTCACTTTTGGCTCGGGATAAAATACTAATATCTGCCAATCCATGTTAAAACTTCCAACACATTCTGGCTTCCATGATTTATTTCTTAATCATTTTTGGCTGCCAAAATCTTGTGGAAAAAAAAACCTAGATCAGGTATATAATCTGCATCAACTTTTGACCTTTACTTACGTGAGGATGGTAAAAGCTTGAATACAGCTTAATATTCAACAAGAAAAATGTGTAATCTACCCATATTAATATAGCATTACCTTACATAGAATGATAAAGAAGAAAGATTCTGAATGATTTTGGCAACCTAAGACTCACGAGGATAAAAAGGCAAATACTTCTTGATTACTAATACAACACAGTGAAATCATCATACAAATACTCTAGCTGTGGTTTAAATGAATGAAATTCATTTGATATATGAAAATACATGAAAAATATCAACCATTCAAAATCCAGGATACTCATAAAAGGTGTAATTCGACAAGAAATAACTGTATTCATTTTTTTAACTGCATATAATCTATCTTTTGTGGGTAAATTTTCTCACATTACAATGTAAAATGACAGAAATTTAATCTGCACTCAAAATTATTCTGTAAATAATCAAATGCAATTCATATTATATACGTATGAAGAATTACAAGAATAGTTTTTTTCTTATATCTGGCTGGAACACGCTGGTAAAGCCCATAGTTAAGAGTTGCTCGGTTGAGCCCATAGTTAGGAGTTACTTGGTTAAAGCATTCTAAGCTGCTGTCTCCTCTATGAAATACTAATTTATGAAACCTGTAAATAATTTTAACCTTTTTCAATTGTCACGTACAACCTCTGACATAAACTTGTTGAATCAGTGCCTATCACCACTAACGTTGTGAGTTAGAATCAAACACAGGCGAGGTGTGCACGATACAACACTATGTGATAAAGTTTGTCAGTAACTTGCGACAGGTCGGTGGTTTCCTCCACAAATAAAACTGACCGGCACGATATAGCTGAAATATTATTGAAAGTGGCGTTAAACCCCATAAACCAACCAACCAATGATCATCTCTTTAAATTCTAAAATTAGATCAATCTTGATTTCTATTTTACAGAGTTGAAAATGTGATGGTGTTAGAAGAGGGACAATCACCTTTAACATGCCTGCTAAAGACTGCAGGAACAACAAACTCCTTCTTCTTCATTGCTGCTGGGTGGAATGGAAAAGTCAGATTATACAAAGACATCTGTCAGCTTCAAAAGTATGTACATATGTACTATTGTTGCCATACTAACAATGTATTGTAGCATGTATAGTTTTTGACCTGATTAGTTTCACCATCAATTATGTCAAATAATATTTGGTGATTGTTTTTGTGGGAAAAAATGTCTATTTCATTGCAAAATGTAATATTACCATGGTAATTAGTTTTTCAGCATGTTCTTTTTAATTCATATGACCTGAGTTTATCATTGAACAAACCTGCTTTAAGACTTTAGTCCTAATTTTGAAAATCCAAATTAGGTCTTAGATTACTATAAATTTGAGTTTTTTAATGAATGTTAGGAAACACTGTTATCCCTTTATATTTTACTCATAGCTTTTTGCTTTACTCATTGTCATAATCATAGAAAATGAGGAGTAAAAATACAATTAAAACCCTGTCTTGACTGGAGGGGGGTAGTATACTGTTTTACCTCTGTCTGTCTGTCCGTTCAAGATATTTTTCGTCGCATTTTTCTCAGCAACTATTGATGGCAGTAATTTGATATTTGGTCACCAGCTTCATATAGGTATGCCATATTGTGGGAAGCGTTTTTGGACCCGTCAGATTCCTACTTCCTGTTTGCCGACTTAGTTGTTTTTTATACACATTGAACATATATGCATCTTGTTTAATTTCAGTAAATGTGTTGTAAACCCTGTGGACTGGATATTAAGTCTGTATCAGAGTAATACAAATCCACGCTGTATATTTGCTACAACTGCAAACGGAATGGTGATCCTGATGAAAGTAGACTTAGAGAAGGTATATACATTTGTATTTATATTAATACTGTATTCAGTATTAGTGTAACCTTGATTTTGTAAAAGGTGGCGTTACAAATTCCAAAATACCAAATTTTATGTAAATTATTGTCTCTTCTTTTCCTATGTTCCAGTTTCTTTAGCTAAAGCATGATAATACTATTAAAAAAAAGACCACTCGTGTGAATACATTTATTTTTCAAAGGAAACGTTTTAACATAATACATGTAGATGACAAATTTACCTACCTCCACAATATCAACCACTCTGTCTATTTTCTTAAATATACAATAATCACATCAAAAGTTGAGAAAAACATAAAAGATCTAACACCGGTAAGAGGGCAAGATGGAAAAATCTCAGACACCCAAGGGAAAGATTTCTGGTCTCCAACTCGGCAGAGCCTCGCTGGAGACCAATAGAAATCTTTCCTGCTGGTGTCTTGCCCTCTTACCGGTGTTTGATTCTTTTTCTCACTAATTTAACAAAATAATTCCACATTTTATTTGAGAGCTATGCACTTTTAGCAAACGATGTAAACAAACAAGAGTTATTTCCCCTTGAAAGTAGTCCGCCGTGTACATAATTTGTTTAAGCGTGTGTGTTTTTGATGTGTACCGCATAATCAGATGCGAAAGGGATGCATGTTTTTATTGTAACCTAATTTTCGGGGGCAATTGATAAGTGGCTGACTAGATAAATACACTAAGCGTAAATATTTAAACGATTTTATTGATACAATGACATACCTGTTAACCCTCCCACATTTCGCGGGAGACTCCCGCTTTTGAGCTCGGCCTCCCGCAAAGAATGTGCCTCCCGCGCGGGAGACTAAAAACTCCCGCTTTGAAATACTTCTCCCACATTATCTCCCGCGACCATAAATTTGATTAAAATCGAAAAGTTGGATGCCATTTTTGTTGTTTTTATCAGCTGGGTCATTAAAACGTTTGCGTGAATCAGCCGATTGTTACTTGGAATTCTCTCGGTTTTTACTAGAAATGCCGACAATGTAAGTTGTTTGCAATATCGAAAGGATAACTACACGAATCAAAGTTGTGGAAAAAGAAAATTTGAAGGCGAGTATAGTTCAATTACTTGCTTAAATACGAAAAAAACTTTAAACAAAATTACAGTTCAACTATGTCACAATCAAGGAGACGTTGGAATTCAGGACCTAGCACCCCTTCTTCAAAGAAGAAGAAACATTATTGCAAATTCTTGGAGGACTGGACAAAATTATACGATTGGGTGCAGCCTACTTTGAAGATCTTCAGGGAATGATATGGCATTTTGCAAACTTTGTTCTACAAATTTTAGTGTCAGCCATGGTGGTGTATATAATATTAAAAGATTCACACAAAAAAGCAGTTGCTTCAACAAGGAAATCAACCAATCTTAAAAATGCAGACCCAGAGAGAATTTTTTCTATGTTAAAAAAAATCCAGACAGATACGAGATCCGAGTTGAACAATGACACACTTTGTTCTTTATTATGTGCAAAGCAAAATCAAAACTTGTTGTGTTATGAGTACGAACCAAGTGATTCTGTTCTAAGATCAGCAAAACAAGCTGTATTGTCCTACCAAAGTGGTTTGAAGTAATGTTGCTCAGCAACAACAATAAAAGTTGTACAGTAAATTTTGTTTGCTTTAATCTAAAAATTTTAGTGTGAAAAAGTTCGTCACGCAAAATCTCCCACATTAAATAGTTGGAATGTGGGAGATCTCCCACATACACAATCTCTGAGGTTAACAGGTATGACAATGACATTTTGCGAAACCTAACATTTTTACCGGAAAAGTAGCTTAAAATTCTTATCTCACTCACGGGTTGAGACAAGGATATCTCACACGGCTAAAAATAGGAACTGTGCTGTCCCATTAGTGAGAAAAATTCGTCCACAATCCAACCAAGCGTAACTTTATTTAAAATTTCTCACATCCACTGAAAACTACCAGTTTTTACTACTACATGTATCATCGAGCAGGAAAAAAAAACTACATGTTTTTGTACCATTTTTTTTCAGAAGGGTAGTATACAGATAACGTCAAAGATTACTGTCCCTAACACTGTAGATGTAGATGTTGTACTACACAAACAACAACCAGTCTGGGTGAATTGTATGGCAGACGATAAAACACTGCAAATCATCGGAGATTCTAAAGGCCAGATAACAAAAAAGGACAAGACAACAGTCAGGGTAACATAAATATCTTTGTAATCTTTTATAAATTCTAGAAAATTCAATAAAGTATCTTGGCTTGCAAGTGGCAATTGTGATAGTTGGATTTACAACTACCTATGCAATCAGAATGTTGTGAGTTCAAATCCTGCTCAGGCAAGGTGTACTCTATGCAACATTATGTGATAAAGTTTGTCAATGACTTGCGGCAGGTCTGTAGATTTCTCCGGGTTCCTACACCAATAAAACTGACCGCCACAATATAACTGGTCGTACTTGATTGTATGTTACCAGCATGCCGATAATGCTGATTTCTAACCAGCGAGATACTTGATTCGTAGCCGTAATTGCGTGCGCATACAAACGGCATGCTGCTTGGTGCCGATTTAATTCACAGGCATGAGCGGCAGCAAAATGGCAGACGAAAGCAAGTTTATAGATTTGTTAGTTTGAAATATTGAAAATAAAGACTGAATAACCAACTATACTGAACGAAGCCCAAATTGAAAGCAAGAAGAGTAGACAGTGTTGGTTAAGTGTATGCAAATTAAAATTTTAAAAAATGGGAGCACTTTTTAGGTGTTCAAATTGCATACAAAAGTAAACTCGAGTTTGTAATATGAGGAAAACCATGACTTTCTTTCTAGAAGCGGCCATGTACATCGTGGGATTTTCTATTAAATTTTCCTATTCTGATTCATCTTGGTTATAAAATATAAGGATGCCAATAGACACAGTCTTCGAAATTAGACTTTCGAATTTACTGGCCCAAACACTTCAATATTAGAATATTTATATAGATTCTATTGAAAAAATGTGGCAAAAGTCACTGGTCCGAATCAATTTTCACTGGCCGTGGGCCACCGGACCACTGCTAAAGTTGATGACTGTAGACAAGGAAACAGACAGTAATAATTTTGCAGACATCTAATGCAAAGCAATGAAATCCAATGACTTGTCTTCAGTTGGTGCATCAAATAAACTTGAAATATTACTATTAATTGATAAAATAAAGTTAAACATTGTTTTAGTGGGAATAAATCGTTAAAAATATATAGCAAATTTGATGTCAGAAAACAAAAATTGTCTTTAAATCATAAGAAAATAAAGGTAATCCAACGGAAAATCATGCTAAAATAAACAAATAATCTTTAAATATTTCTACTTCTTCTGGTGCAAAAATGATCAAAATCCGTTTAGAAATGACTTCACAATATTTTTTTGAAAAATGTGGTTTTACATGAAATATATAGTGCAAAATCGAGGATGACGAATACTTATATCCATTCACGTGACTGTACTGCATAATAATCACGGAAAAAAGAAGAAGAAAAACTACAATAATGGTAAACAAGTGTATAAATTTCTAAATAACTGATCCTCCTCCTCATCGTCATCTGCATTCGATTCTATCAACATGTAATTTGTAAATAAAACATGTCGTCTTAAATTGTCGTCCATCTTGGATTCATGCCGTTCTTTAGACCGGCGACCCGTTTTGACAACCGAATCAAGTACGACTACTGAAATATTGTTGAAAATGGTGTTAAACCCATAACCCTTATATCCCCTCCTTAGGTTGCAAACTACCAAATAACTACTTAGACAATGTTTAAGAACTAAACTAAACCCTAACATTAGGGTTTCAAAATGTGCATCCATAATATGAACCCCCTTTTGACCTGAAAATGCCAGTTAAAGAGCTAGTTCATGTTTATAATATATTATATGTCGGAAGTGTAAGAATTAAATATCAATCATATATATTTTTCAGTGCTTTGAGCATGTTTCATATGCTGAGGGATTTTTAGAGCCATTTATCTCCTTTAAGCTTCAATAAAGTTTAAAAATCTTATTTGTATTGTGTTTTAGATTTTGAAAAAAAGTGACTTCTGGTCAAGTTAGGGACATGGGTGCAGCTGGGGTTTAAAAAATGACCCCATTCATATTTGCAGTATGAAATAAGCAGTTGAGGACTTGAATATGAATCAAAAATTATTTTTATCAAAAATTAAAGTAAATGTTAATAATTTTGAAAAAAGGTGACTTCTGGTCAAGTTAGGTACATGGGTACAGCTGTGGTTTAAAAAATGACCCCATTCATATTTGCAGTATGAAATGATTCTTAAGCACTTGAATATGAATCAAAAGTTTTTTTATCAAGATTTATAGTACATGTTAACAAAAGTTGTTAGACATTGATTACAATTGCTATTTCAGGTTCATGGAGATGCTATTACCTGTGTTAAAATAACTGATGACGTAGTCTTTACAGCATCGCTTGACAGAACTGTTAAAGTATGGGATAGAGACATGAAACAGGTAAGATATACAATTAAGCTGTACCCAGCCCTTTCCTCATTCATGAGTTATCACCGGGTTTGTAACTAGATTAACAGGACGGTGCCACTAGTGGAACAGGAACTGCTTACCCTTCCGGAGCAGCTGATATTTTACACCACATTAACAACTTAAAATGTAATGTGGATAACATACAACAACAAAAAGCATATAAAAATAAATTTAACAAGTGTATGGACAGCACAAACTCAATGAAAAAGACACACAACATAAATCAGGAACAAGTGTATGGACAGCACAAACTCAATGAAAAAGACACACAACATAAATCAGGAACAAGTGTATGGACAGCACAAACTCAATGAAAAAGACACACAACATAAATCAGGAGACCATTTCATTTTTGATTTCATACCATTAGAACTTGTTATGAACAACACCTATGCCATGATATATTTGAAATATTGCTAAAGTTGGCATAAAACACCAATCAATCAATCAACACTGCAGAGTTCGCGAAATTTTTAAACATTGATGGTAACAATCCACCAATATAAACAAAATGTTGATGGTCAACAATCCCTCTAATATAAACAACATGAACAATCACCTCTAAACATTGATGGTCAACAATCCCTCTAATATAAACAATGAACAATCACCTCTCACCTCATATTGTTGAACATTAAAAAACTATGACATATGACTTTAGAAATGGAGGTCCTGGCTTGAGACAGGCACAAACATGTGGCAGGGTTAAGCTGGTTCATGAGATCCCAACCCTTCCCTCTTGATAATTTGATCTCCAATGACAATACATATATAAACAAATGATTAAAAACCTACACAAATTAACATCCAAACAAAAAGACAACATACTATCACATGATATTATACTTTACATTTATATTTTCCCTATTTGTCTTTGTTAGCAAGCCAGTCCATATAACAGTATATAGACTAGGCCCGGTCCATATAATGTATTCTTCTGGATTTTGTCAGAAGTCGTTTTTGGTTTTAGATATACAATAACAAAAACATGTTGCCTTACTGATTGGGTATACAATGTAATATAACAAATAGTTCATGGCACTTTGGGCCAATTGGCCTTTAGTGCCATGAACTATTTGTTAAATATATGAATGACAACATAAACATGGACAGTACTATAGTGGGGTCTATGAATGTTCGTAGATATGCATTTTTGTTTTAAAAACAGCTGTTCTTCAGGGGCTGCTCTGGCTCCCAAAAAGTAGGAGCCAGAAAAATCGCCAGGTGCCATTTTCAGGTGCCAGTTTTGAAAGTCAGGAGCCAGCTAAAATTTTTACAAGGAGCCAATTTTTTCGAACCGAAACTGTGGATGGAGATTGAAAAGCTATGAAAAACCTCCTAGGATGGGAACATACTCTGCAAATTAGCAACCAACTGATAAAACATAACATTGCCACGATTTTGATCTAATACAACCCAAATTGTAACCCCCCCCCACACTTTTTTGAAATATTACTATGGTTTGGTCTAATAACACACAAATTGTAATAAACCCACCCCCACCCTTTTTGAAATGTTACTGCGCTTTAGTCTAATACCACAACAATTGTATTAACTCATATTTGTATAGTCTTCAGTAGAAAACAAATTATGTTCTCTGCCAATTTCAAATTTGTCCAATTTCTATGTACAAAAAATGTAGATTCCTTGTAGGTAATGAAAATATAGAACAAACGTCATAAACTGAAGCAAGTTGTAAAATAAATTATTATTTCTCAGACCTCATAATCAAATTGCAACAATTGGAATAAAAATACAGTAGTTATTTTTTTTTATTGCAGACACATGTCTGTTTGTAAATAGTGCTATAAATAGAACGCAATTGTTACCCGGAAGCAGATCGATAACAATCTGGATTGTGAACTCCTGCTGATCGCGCCATTTTAAAGTTTATAACTTTTTTAGACAATCACTTTTAAAATACTTAATGGATACGACATATTTCAATAAACATGATATCGACAATTTCATAAATGAAACGTGACAAAAAAATAGTTTGTAATATATGGCGGACATTGTGACAAATCCTGCAATGAATGACGATTACAAAATTATTATGTCCACTTTAAATATCATATTAAATATGATACATACATGTACTGTGGCATTTTGAGTACATGTCATAACTTAAAAAAAGACATTATCGTTGATTGAATTCTTTGTCCAGGTAAATCAAGCCAGGTGAGATCAAAGATTACGTAATCAAAACAAAAATTCTATAATCCGTTGATTGGCTTGTAACATGTAATAAAATTGTCATTGTAGTGTATTTCATGGATTATTGATTTTTGTTACGGTACACAGTGATTACAGATAATTTTACCCAAGGAAATCTAGGCGCCAAAAAAATCGCCAGAAGCCGATTTCAGTCGCCAGTCAAGAAAAAAAATCGCAAATTGCGACATTGCCGACCGACAGCGCGATCCCTGTTCTTTAAATAATACACATGAAACATACAAATTCTACTGAATTAATTAACACTTGTTTTTGTTGTTTCTAGGTTGGTTTGTTCTTCTGCCAAGCACCAGTAACGTCTATGAACATTGTGCAGTTTGTCAGGGATCCATTTCCAGTTATTTCTCTTGCTTGCGGTGACCAGTTGGGCAATATTCATTTTCTCACATGGAGAGGTGGAATTTAAACAGTGTTGCACTTGTAGATAGTTTTATCAAATTAAGAGACAAAAAACTTGTGATAACATTTGACAGAAGCTTTATTTCTTAAAAAATGCTGGTAATACCAATAAATAGTAGATAGTTTTATCAAATTAAGAGACAAAAAACTTGTGATAACATTTGACAGAAGCTTTATTTCTTCAAAAATGCTGGTAATACCAATAAATAGTTTCTCAGTTGGAGAAGAAGATATATATTACTATGGTAACTTGAAAATGAGGAAATGGAAGAGTTATTTTTTTGTAAGAAAATGTTGACTTAAAAAAACTTCATCTTCATAAAGAAAACAAAATATTGGAAAAAAAATCCATTAATTTAAATCCATTTTTGTTATTTATTATGTTTGTATACATTGTATATTTATGTAATTTGTTTCATTTACTGATTTTGTTGTTGTTTTTGTAGTGCAATTAAAGATTTTAAGAAAACATATTTATCATACATTGTTGATCATAACTATTGTTTTATTTCCGATAGTTTGTTTGTTATGCTATTGTTATGTTTTGTATTTTGACTTATTTAATTAAAATAAAGGGTATTTTATATTATATATAACATTACATAGAACTTATTTACATAATACTGTTGTATATATAACATTCTTATGCCTATCATTTAAATATATATCATGCTAAAGGAGGTAATGTTCATGCTGTCTGTTATTACCCAGAATTCACTATTTTATGTAACATTTTGTTTGCCAATTAGAATAAGAGTTGTCCATGAAAGAAGAAATACCAATAATATTATAATTACCTGTATATAGTACATGATATATACTGAATATTACATGTCAAAATCTGTATCACATGCTGTATCAACCCGAGAACCCTATATCACCCCAAGGGCCACTGGCCCGAGGGGTGGTATAGGTCGAGGGTTGATACGACATATGATACAGATTTTGACATGTAATGTTCATTATATCATATATTTCAACCATGCCTTTGATAATACATGTATTTTATGAACATTTTT
>MJUT01021409.1:0-18756 GCA_002080005.1 Gigantidas platifrons | reverse complement strand
TGTTTTTAGTGGAGTTCGTGTTGCTCTATCTTTGTTTTTAGTGGAGTTCGTGTTGCTCTATCTTTGTTTTTAGTGGAGTTCGTGTTGCTCTATCTTTGTTTTCTGTGGAGTATTTTGTCCACCATTGTTTTGTCTCCTTGTCTTTGTATTGTCTGTCCTTTTAATGGTTGATTGATTTTTGGTGTTTAACACCACTTTCAGCAATATTTCAGCTATATGATGGCGGCCAGTTTTAGTGGTGGAAGAAGCCGGAGTACCCGGAGAGAACCACCGATCATGGGCAAGTAACTGGTAAACTTTATCACTTGCGAGTTGAGTGCACCCTTTTTTGTAATTTACAAAGTCGGGCACGAACCCACGCGGTATTGGTGATAGGCTTGTATGAGTTGTTAGGTAATCCAACTACCTAACTCATTGAGCCATCCAGGCCCTTGTCTGTCCTTTTAATGAAGGCCTCTTATTACCCCTTTGGTATCTTCAAACTTCTTGTTTATGTGTTAAATTTGTGACTTTAATGATGACAAATTAAAGTGGCATTAAACACAATAAACCCTTAACCGACCGTAATTCCAAAATAAAATTGATACCAAATACACAATAAACCAGGATAAGATAACAGAAGTAACTCCTTCATATTGAAATCTCAACAGTGTCAATTAAACACCATTTGTTGGAGCACAGAGTAGATAACAGTATACATTCTATTATAATTTTGATGAATTTCTTTTTCTTTATGTTCCTTACAAGTTTCAATATCATATGCCAAATAAGGTGTCAAATGGCCGTCATGACCCAGAATTTTGAATAAAATTGTAAGTCTGATTTGGATAGATTTTTTTTCTTTAGAGTCCTTTAGTAGCCATTCAGTGATCTTATCGAAAACCCAATGAATTTGACTGTAATGAGTACAAAATGTAGATGTTCTTCTCTGAGACCACAGGACAATTTTAGCATAGGACCTTATGAGGCAAAATATTAATGTTATTCTCTGCAGCCAATGAACCACTTGAAAGCAAAATTGGCTGGAATGTTCTTTGGAAAGCCCTTTATTTTTGTGTCAATCCAAAATCCAGCTGACAATTAGCCAACAACTTACCCACAACTAAAGAATACAATTTGCAACACTTAACTGCAAAAGCTGCAATGCTATAAGCATATCTTTTGAAATTGTATAGACAACTGGTTACTATGTATTACCTAATAACAGGTTCTATTATGCAGTTTCTCCTTTCTTGATGTTGGAGACATCTGCTTTAAAAATACAAACTTGACAATACTGATTGGAAATGACTTTAACCTTCCGGATGTCAACTGGTTTACAAATTCCATTTTCGGTTACCCATATTGCAAAGAAAATAAGGAGACAATTCTAGACCTTGTACTAATTTAATTAATTTGTCCATTTTGAAACACTTGGGACAAAACACACTATTCTAACATACAATCTCTTGTAAACAGTTGTGTACATATACAAGAAACATACAACCAACAAATAGTCCTCAAAGATTCCATTATAACACTCAAACCGGTCAAATGCAAGATGTATCATGTACATGTATTAATACACTGTTCCTTTCGTTTACCAACCCCGTGACATAGATCAACACCATTCAACCAGTCTATTTATGTGGACTAGAATTGGATCAGCAAACTCTCCCAAATATAAATCCCCCAAAAGCATAGGAATCATAAATAATCATCTTGTGAGATTTCATCAGAATCCACCAGTCATGAACAAATTCGAATTTACTACTAAAAATCTTCTATAGAATAGAATAGAATAAGTTTATTAACCAAATATTTTGCATCCGCCTTCAGCAAAGGGAGTAGAGGCCAAACTTTTAACTATATGCCAATAACCATCTGAGAGATCAACAAACACACCATCCATAGCAGCATACATACCCATTTTGAAAACATTAGCATTTTCGTTGAAGAACAATAAGGCTTCCATAAGCGTACTTTTTTAGTTCCTGTGAAACTCAACTTATCCTGACCAACCACGACCTAGTTAAACTCAACTTATCCTGACCAACCACGACCTAGTTAAACTCAACTTATCCTGACCAACCACGACCTAGTTAAAGGTTTATATACTGGTTATCAATTAGAAGGAATCTTCCTGAACTTTATCAAGGCATTTGACACATAGTGCAGCAACAACCCTTTATGAAACTCTGCCATTATAATTATAGGGTAACATTTTCAAGTGAATTGAAGACTTCCCTAGATTCACTCCTGTTTCTCAGTTACATCAAGGTAATTCAATCTAAGACTGGTCTCTCTGTCGATGACTATCTTATGTATCGAAATATTTAATAAAAATACAAATCTCCTTCAACAAGATATCAACTTGAAATTCATAGACTGAAGAAACTTCAATATTCAATTCAAACCAGACAAATGCGAAATCTTAAACATCACTAAAAATGCAAATAAATCCAGTATACCTACCAAATCGATGGACGCATCTTACTCTTCTTTCTCTCTCTCAGCAAACCACATTTAACCTTATCATTTGAAACTCATCATAGAACACACAAAAACTGACACCGTGACGTATAATATCTTGATATAACCTGGTTTGGAACAGTTTACACTTTTCATAAGCCGCTCCTACTATTGAATAGGTATCAATTTTATATGACCCACACCCAAAGATCATCAATCCTCTTGTGGTTTACCAATGTAGAGGGGCTCAATCTGTCGTTAACGACTACCAAGCAGTGTATCCAAAAATATCACCGACCAATAACTATGAAATCATAACACTAGATATGTCTAACCCAGGGGCGGATCCAGGATTTCAAGTTAGGGGACGCACTTAAAAAATTGGCGCGAAAATTTTTGGGGTATTTCGTGTGAAAAATCACGATTTTACGCAAAAAAATCATATTTTTTCCAATTTTAGGGGGGGCGCCGGGTGCGCCCCTGGATCCGCCCCTGTAACCTCACTGCCGGACCACGACGATCCAGTACTCATTCTACCTCTATGTTAATTGACCGTGGAATAACCATAAAGTCACAAAAGTTTGTATAGTAACTATACATTTTGCAAGTCTTACTTCAGTTTCACAACCAAATACAATGGGCATAATATCCTCATTTATATTGCATGGTATGTGCACATACCATGCAATATGACCTCATGTTGCACTTTTTCATGTATCGTTGTGTACTAATAAAATCTTGAAATCTTGAGTTTCAAAAAGAAATATAATGGGCATAATATCCTTATTACACACACACCTTGAAGTTTTTCTCTTCTTTCGTGGATAATTTGTAATTCATTCTTCATTTTCAGTATGGAACAGAGTACGTCAAGTTTTACCTTCAACGAATAATTAAATAATAATTATTAACAATAATGTATTTCTTCTTGTTTTTGAACAGCACATATGCAAGTATATTTAATAAAGTTTTCAGTTCTTATTTAACCCATTTATAATATATTAAAAAATATAGTGCTTCCACGTCGTTTATATTGTTGAAAGTGGCGTTAAACACCATCAAACAAAAAAACAATCCACGTCGTTTGGGGCCGTCGTGGTAGTGATCGTATGGCAGTTGGATTTACAACTACGTGTGCAATCAGTGCCTATCTCCAATCAATCGTAACTACTCGGCCATTCTCGCTACCATGCTAGTTATTTACAGGGTAGCGAGAATGGCCGAGTAGTTACGGTTGATCTCCAATAATGTGAGTTCGAATCCCGCTCAATGCGAGGTGTATTCGATACAACACTATGTGATAAAATTTGTCTGTGACTTGCGACAGGTCGGTGGGTTTCTCAGGGTATTCCGGTTTCCTCCACCAATAAAACTGACCGTCACGACATAACCGAAATATTATTGAAAGTGACGTTAAAAACCATGACCATAACCGTCCAAGTCGTTTATCGGGAATGTTCGCAATATTGGGATCAAAACTTTGCAATCGATATGAACACGTATAAGAGAAGTCGGTTTGTAGTGGGCGTGGTGAATATTGTCTTTTAGTAAACAATACGGGAATAAATTTGATTGACGTAATGTTTTGTTATAAATTTAGCGTAGTTCAATTTTCGTCGTCTAACTAGATAATCGGTAAAACATCGGAAATAACCTGATATAAGGTCAACGGTTATTTACAATGACGCATGTGATTACATTGGAATTATTTTTTCATGTACATGTACATGGAATTTAAAAAAATGTCTTGAATATCATTGAATATAATGGTTTGTAACACAATGTGATTTACCCAAGTAGATATTTTATTAAACCAAAATTTGATACTCTTGTATTTTAGGTGACTTGAGCCAGAAACATAATTATGTTTGCATTGCCCCATGAACTACTGATACGGAAGTTGGGAAGGGCCACCACAATTTCTTTCTTTTTTTCTATTAGCAATCTATCATAACAGATTAGTAATATGTTATAACATGTCATAAATCATAGGTTTTAATCATTTGTTATAGCAACTTGCAATACATTACTGATGTGGCCCTTCCCAGCTTCCGTAACGTCTAGAATTCGTTTAATGAGCTGATGAGAATATTTATTGATTGTTCAAAATGTGCAACTCTCGGATAATCTTATTTTCAATATATACAAAAATCAGTGAATACTTTTCTCTCGTTATATGCAGATTTTCTGTGAATATCTTGTTTGTTTCTCGGTGAACGTCCGTTAAAAGTTTGATGTACGTGACCAACGGCAGATGGTCGACATGTACTTGTCATGTCAACCGGATCTGTTACATCTTCATAAACTTTCGACTGGAATTTAGCTTTCTTGTCAGGTGGAATTAAATAACGCTTTTCTCTCGAAGAACCAACTCCACTCTGTAATACTTCTAACGTATCCAGTGGTCCTTTGAATGTGTATAATTTTCTCCTTGGACTCTTTGGTTTTAGCCCTTGATAACATTCATGTGTAACTTCAATGGTATCATTTTGTGTTTTTTCTTCTCTACCCAATTGTCGCTGTTGTGTCGACGGTTTCGTTGATTTGTTCGTCGTCGGGGATACAAATGGGGCTGTGAATTTTGGTCTTTGAGATGCCCGAGAATACATTGTTTTATCCCCCTGAAATACAAACATTTAAAATTACATGTTGTCCAAAGTGCATTTCACTGAAACAACAGTTCTCGGGTGGACATGTCGCCCCACTCGGACACATTATCCTGATGCCGAACCAATCAGTCTTTGCTTTTACTCCCTCATGCTGCATGTTTATCGGAGAAGCAACAAATACTATGTTGGCTTGACCAGACTGGGGCTTGAACTCTCGATCTACAGCACTAGAGGTGACTCAAGTTAACCATTATACCAGCGATGCTGGGATATGAAATGCTATGATAGCTATCATGAATGGATTGAATCAGAATTCCTGTGACTATATTTATTGTAGATACGTATCCAATTTAAACGCGTGAATCACTGTTTCCCTATCTCCCGTTGGGAATAAAGACGTCACGATTCGATTAGAAGTTCGTGTTACCCGAAATGGGCTTAAAATTGTTCTTTTGTTTTGCCTTGTGTTTATGCAATGAATACCGGTATGACATAGAATGTTATCAAACACCGATGATCCATTCAAACCGATACATTACATAAATTGTCTCCATTAGACTTTCAAATATTTTTCCGCTTTGTTCACCTAGCTGATATATAATATCAGATTGCTGCCTTTGGAATATGTTTCAGTCAGTGAATGGTTTTTGAAAATAACGAGCCCCTTACACAATTCATACAATATTTGAACCAAATCATAAGACAACCGTCTGACAGGCACTGATTGTGTGTTTACTTGTATTTAGATAGTCGATCCACTGCTTGCGTGTGTACTTGTATTTAGATAGTCGATCCACTGTGATTAAGCTATATTCATTGTTTTATTTATTTATTTTTGAATACATACAAGATACAAGATACTATACCAACGTATCGCCAAAATAATAAGAGAAACAAATAAAACAAATATACATGTACCTTATTTTAAATAGATTGGTTGTCGATCACGGCTAACAATTTGGGGGAATCTATTTGTGATTTTTTATTGCATACCAGACACATTAATCACATGTGAAATAATATTTGTACATTACATCTATATAGACCATTACAATATAATTGTACCATTTCTATAGTAATATAGATCAAACATGTTTTAAGAGGTAAACTGAACGTTTTTTTTTTTTGTGCCTGTCCCAAACCATGACCGTAAGTTTTTGTGTTTAGTGAGTTCAGTTAAGATGAGAGGTAAGTTTGTTTTGTTGATATCATAAGGAGGAAATATATAGAGTTACTCCCCTTTACATATATTTTCACTCATAACTCGTTCATTAGGGAAAATATAGAAAAGATGACGGAACGGTCACTTGTGTAGAATTTAAAAAATCTGACCTTTCAACTTGGAACACTTTTTACAGAGCAATCAATAAGCATATGCGTAATATGCGAAATTTCACACTTAAAAAAAATGCTGATCACATGCACACCTTTGGTATATACATGTATATGTAAAAATACCATGTAAACTACTAATGATATAATGGTTCTAGCTTAAAAACTGAAAGAGGAGTTATGCGAAAAAACCAGGTGTCGTCGTGAATATCGCTAAATTTATACAGCTCACTTGACGTAATCTGAACCGTTTTGAAGAATAAGATTTTGTGATATTCTGAAATGGATACTGGGGAGCTTTTTGCTGTTTTAAATTAACTTTGACAAGTTTAACAAGGTTATTCAACAACATTCAGACACAAATTTCGTTACATGATGAGGACAGAGTATGTTAATACAACACATAACATAAAATACATGACAGAATGAACAGCAGTNNCCCCCCCCCCCCATATTTTTAATGTTCGGATTTTTATGATAATACCTGGGTATGAATTTGTTTCTGAAATCAAAAATAACTTTATTCTCGCAATTAAATAAAACATGAAATTCATCACCAATGTTTTATGGCAAAACGTCCCAGTTCATCCAAAATCATATAATTCGGCGTACTTTTCCTTAAATGCATTTTTTTTCCCGAAACTGTAAATTTACCCGCTCTATGTCTATAATATTTTCAAGGCCCCATACCTCGGAGCCATACAGTAAAATTGGCTCCACAACTCAATCAAATAATTTAAGTTGAAGGCCAATTGGAATTGACTGGTTTCTAAATACGTTTACATAGAAAATAATTAGCATCTATCCCGATTCACTATTTTTTCCAAATCGTGATGTTTATCATTTTGATAATATTGTAAAGTCAAACTATCGTCCCCTCTAGGTTATATGTGTAATAATTTATTCGTCATTACTTAACATGTATAGGCTATGGTTAGGGTTATAGTGTTAATAATTCAGTTGTATCGTGGCGATCAGTTTTATTGGTGGAGGAAACCGAAAGTCACCGAATAACTTGATCACATAATGTTGTATCGAGTACACCTCACCTGAGTTGGATTCGAACTCAAAACGTCATTGGTTATAGGCACTGATTGCATAGGTATTCATCAATCCAACTACCATACGATCACGTTTTTTTTTTATATCATTCTTGAATAGTATATACCTTGTGCCTGGTGCTGACCTGATGCTTATAATGTTCAAATTCTAAAAACTGAAAATACTAGTTCCCATTTTAGTATAATTTACATATAAGATTTCTAAACAAGAAACGCAATGTAATACATTTGTACTCATTTTAAAAGATAAAATGACATAAATATGATGGTATAGTATGCTAGGAGTCAAATATTTAAAAAAAAAAGAAAAAAAAAAGTTGTTTGGTTCCTTTTCATTTAGGATGGGGGTCGTTTTCAATCCCTTTTAGAATGGACACTCGTTTACTTTCAATCATATGAATTAATTGGGGTTAGTAAACTACACAATCTTCAATTTGATTCCTATTTTAAGTAATTCAGTGTACATGTACCGGACATATTCTTAGAGGAAAGAGAACTATTATTACTCGTTTGCCTACGTTCAATCCTTCGATCGGTTGAAAGTCCTGTATATAATGATGTTTATTGTCTTGTCAAAGTCCTACATATGTGGTTCAACTCAAAACTCAACATCTGATCCTAATAGTGTTGATTGTTATTGAAAACATATGACGTATACAATTCTTTTCATATCGATTGGATCAACTGCAACAGTTGGGTGAAATTTGTATTCTTAATTACGTTTTACACGCAACTGTTGTAGTTTGTAGGCTATAGTCATTCGTCACAAGTTTCATTAAGTAAACTACGTCATGTAGAATTGTTGTTGTCTCTGATAATACATGTAAATAAATTTAATTTAATTTCGTCACGGTTGTTGTGTTATAATATTCTCTTCCTATTTCATGTGAAAAGTTGTGATGCCTGAAGTATTTTTCACTCCCAACTTTTTATAAGTGTACGTCATCAAGCATATCTCATTTATCGAATCAAGAGGACCCACGGCAATTTAAAAACGTGTATTGTTATGAAATAAATGTTGAATGTCTGAACAATGTGGCAAGAGATCACATTAGGTGCAAGAATTGCGACTAATTTCCCAACCATAGGATGTAAAATTCTATACAGAATATTCTGACCGCAGCAGCAAGCGTCTCTTCGTGTTCTCTCGAGTTTAGTCCGAGATTGCTCTGCCGTTCGACGACTATTTACATCTTGCTGTTGTCGTTATAGTCGTCGAACGGCAGAGGAATCTCGGACTATCTCGAGTTATGCCCCTCGAGGCATTTACCACTGCACTTTCTCTGAAACGGCTTAGTCTAAAATTTGGTGTACAGTTTACAGTATGCATCTTTATTTTTGTGTTTTCAGACAAAGCCTGTCATACAAGATATGCAGAAAACGATATTTTAATGGGATTGCCGTTAATAAAGCATTGTGGCCTTCATGAAATTACCAGATTGAGAAGGAGTTATTTCCCAAACGCTGAATCCATGATGGTATTATTAAACTGCATTATGCCACAGTGAAGCAACAAACCGAAGTTAAAGGATAAAATGTGTTTTAAAATATAGAGTGCATTGTGCAAATAATCTGGATTAATACAATAATTTACAAATCCCACTAAAACGGTGTCAGAGATTATAAAAGTTTGAAGAAACCAAAAAGAATAACCTAAAAAATGTGGGTGAACCCCGTTGCTCCAGAATTGTTAGTGCTCAGTCCTTGTTCCATATGTGACACCCATCGACACGAACATCATCTGATATGGAAATCGCATTGGGAAGCATTATATACGTAAATCGAATCGAACATCGTTTTTACGAGGAAATCCGGCTAAGCGGAAATCATAACACGGAACTAAATGAGAAGACGATTAATTTGACAACATGAACAACACGAACCCCACCAAGACGAGTCCAAAACGGGGGTGAATTCATGTGCTCTGGAAAGGAAAGCAGTTCTGATCCACTTGTGGCATCCGTCGTGTTACTCTTATTACAAATCGTGAATATAGGAAAGGACCAGATTGTGATTACGACAAACGAAACATACCCGTTGTTATTTGTTACACGGGGCATCCCGTAACGGTCAACTAGCTAGGTCATGGTGGCGACCGTAAAACTTTCGAAGTGATGAATCCAACTTAACAACTCGGTTTTATTCTTCATTTTACGACATGAACATTAAATTTACACGTACCACACATCCAGCCTATGTTCACCAGCTATACACAACCCGTTTGCTCATGATTTTCGTTTACTGGCATCAGTTATTTAGTTGGACGTGCGGTATTGCGCCAAATTCAAACAGATATTGTTCACTACGTGCATATTCCATTGCAGTTATCATAGCTACGTGCAGTATACCATGGGGATAATTATTTGTTATTGATTGACGTCGACAAATAAATATAGTAAAATAATAGAGTTATTTTAGTGAAATATAATAATGAGTTGTCCCCAAGTAACTACGAAGATAAAGATGTTTGTTTTACTGAATTTGTCTTCCTCTTCACAACTTATGGGCTCAGTATGTGTTTGATGAAATGCATATGAAAAAGTGAATTAGAAGATATGAACCGTGATTAGTAATGTAAAACACAGTGACATATGCAATAACAATGCAAGAACTGGTCGTCACATGTAAAAGTTAAACCGAGTTAAACCGTAATGGTCAACAAAATTAACGCAACCAAAACCATACGAACCACTCCCTTGGCAGTAGGTACATGTAAATTCAAATTTAAAGAAGATAAAGAAGCTGAGATGCCAGTAATTTCACCTGCAAATAAAAACTGCTAACAATGATAATAAACGTTTTATTCAGAAATATTGCACACAATCATGAGTTTGAAAGACAATCGAAAGTAGGTTTCAATCAATAAGAGACCGAGTGATGAATTGTAGAAAGACCGTCTAAAAAAGGAGAATAAGAAAAGTCTGACTGAATGTAACATATAAGCTTGTCAATTGCAATATATCGAAAGGTGAAAGCTCCATTCAACTATTCAAAAGTGGAATGGACAACGTCCACAATATACAACGAACAACGTCCACAATACAAATAATGAGCATTCCACAACCATGTCAGAGAGCATATGCTAGCACTGTGAAACTGAAGCATACATAATAATATTTTATTGCACATCAAATCATTCTCGTACATCGAACTCTGTGGAGTATCCGAGTTCACCCCGGTCTTTAGTGGAGTTCGTGTAGCTCAATCTGTCGTTAGCAGTGGCTTTACTCCTGGTCTTTCTTTTCTTTTCTTTTTTTTTGCCACACAATGGCATTGTAAATTTAATATTGTATGTCCTTCGATTTCCGGTTTTTGATTGCCCCCTTGGTATCTTCAAACTTGTTTGTGTTCTATGAACACAAGTTTGTGAAATTTTTATACGGTATGTTGTTGAAATCATATTTTGTAAAAATATGTTGAGCAGTTGTATACAAATCGTGGTAAAAACTATTATTATAATGGCCACCAGGGGCGGATCCAGGATTTTGTGTTAGAAGGGACGAAAGTCGGCGAGGGATCTGGGGACCGCTTAAAGTCTACAGCGGGTCCAGGTAGGCGGGCCTCGCCCCCCCCCCCGGAAGCTCCTGGGGTTTGAGTATTTAGGAAGCTTTTCCGTCAACAATTTTGAAGCATTTTGTGAATGTGATGAAGTGTATTAAAACGCTAGTCCGAGATTCTCTGCCGTTCGACGACTATTTACATCTTGCTGTTGTCGTTGAACGTCAGAGCGCTTGCCATAAGCAAAACCGCGGATTTTCCTCCGCATCTCAACTGTGGCACATTTCCACGTTTTGTGGCTATCAGATTTTATTTTCTATACAAAACCCTAATATAAATCGCTTCACCAATCATTTTTCTATTCATTCATAACCATCTTACCAGAGAGTGGTGTTACACTCGGTTACAGCATGTTTTTTCCTTACACCCGATGATTTGGTCATTTCACTGCCATTTTTTTAACGTGATCTCGCGATACTAAATAAAAGATGACAGCAACGCATTGCATGATGGGAGCTACTAAATGCAGCGCGCCAAATTAGCATACATAAACAAACATACAAGACGATATAAAGCGTATTATGCAGGACAAACAGTTCCATCTACAGCTGAAATAAGAGCAGAAGGAAATAATACAAAATATGTTGGATAGAAAAGATTCATTTGGCAGTGTTATCCGCGGGCTTCGGAAAGAGCATGCGTTACGTTTCCCCCTATTTTGGACAAGGTTAGATCATATATGCAAATAATCTCCCATGATACATTGCGGTAATCGTAGTTCTCTCGAAGTCAAGTGACAAATATTCCAAAATGTCAGTGTTCAAAATGACGAAATCATATGGTCTGGGGAAATCGTGCTGTAATGGAGTGTAACACCAATTTCTGAGGGTAAGATGGTTATTAATGAATAGAAAAATGATTGGTGAAGCGATTTATATAAGGGTTTCGGATAGAAAATAAAATCTGATAACCACAAAACGTGGAAATGTGCCACAGTTGAGGTGCGGAGGAAAATCCGCTGTTTTCATTATGGAGAGCGCTCTGACGTCCCACAGCTACAGCAAGTTCTAAATAAGCCGTCGGACGGCAGAGGAATCTCGGACTATTAAAACGCATGAATCTTCTCCAAAAAGTTTCAAATAGTTTCTAAGCAGTGAGTGTAAATTAAGGGGAGATGTCACTTGAAATTATCTATCTGGAGCTGTGACTTCCCTGATTTCCTTATCACGCCGGGTATTCATATACTCGGAACAGGTGCGAACACTTTGAACTCGGTGCAAGCTAGTTATTTTGAACGTTTTCATTGGCCAATTTTGAATTTTTTTACACTACAGACCGTGGAGCATGACGGCAACAGCATGCTCCGCGGTCTGTAGTGTTCAAAATTGACCAATGAAAACGTTCAAAATAACTAGCTTGCACCGAGTTTCCGAATACCCGCCCGGCGTGTTATATTAGCCAATTTTCTCATGTTTCTCAGTTGAAAATGGGGTAATTTGTATTGAAGTGTTTATAGAATGGATGGATTTTGATAAAATTAATGTCTAAGGAATACGACGATTCCGTGATAAGACGTTCTCCTGACTTGGAGGAAGAATTCGTACCACCGATCACGTGACTTCATAAAAAATCTAGGCATTTTTAGCAGTAGACACTGCAGGTAGAAATGGATCGAGGAAAACGATCTCAAAAGTCATCCAGCAAATATTGGTGCATGGTTCCGGGGTGTACATCTGACAGCAGGAAGAAGCCCAATCTGGAAAAATATGTAACATTTATCCCATTTCCGACAAAGTTGAAAGACCACAGGCCATTTTGAACTACAGATGCCTAGATTTTAGTCACGTGGTGATGGAAGTCACATGACGGTGTTATCTGAATACCAGTATCCCGGAACCGACGTATTATAATATCACTTTGTTTTTCTGTTGTTAGAATACCCAATTATTTGATTGATTGATTGATTTTTGGTGTTTAACGCCACTTTCAACAATATTTCAGCTATATCATGGCGACCAGTTTTAGTGGTGGAGGAAGCCGGAGTACCCGGAGAGAACCACCGACCATGGGTAAGCAACTGGTAAACTTTATCACTTGCGGGTGCGAGTCGAGTGCACCTTTTTTGTCATTTACAAAGCCGGGCCCGAACCGACGCCGTATTGGTGATAGGCTTGAATGAGTTGTTAGATCCAGCGACCTAATTCATTGAGCCACCCCCCCCCCATTATTTGTCTCATCGTTTTACTAAAATCGAATTTAACTGCTATTGTCATAATTTATGAACGTCAGTCAAAAATGACTACAAGATGATTTTCTGATTAATCGTCGACTGCTTCAAAAGTTCAAAATTAATTAGATAAACTAAAAGGGCAATGCAACGGGTAAAAATATATAATGATTTATTACATTAACAGGCGAATGAATGAATGCTGATATGCTTAATAGAGGGACGGAAGGGGGCCGAACGTCCCATCTGCCCTCCTCTGGATCCGCCACTGGCCACATATATATCGCTTGATTTTTGCATCTTGGCTTTAAAAATGTCTGAAATATTGTTGAAAGTGTCGTTAAACGTCATACCCTTATTTCGCTGGTATGTGATTTCTTATAAACTTTAAAAACTATCGAATTATTAACAATTTAGTTGCTATGCAGCGGCATCGAGAAAAACGTGTTAGAATGATTCCCAACAAAGTGAACAACACACACACACACACACGCATACCGTGAAACACATATTTTAGAGTTTGTAGGAACTTTTTAACATTAATCGAAATAATATATTATTGCGCAAAAGCAGTGCCGAATTTAGATAAAGACGGAGAGGCCTTAGGCTAATCCACTTGTGAGCCGGCCCCTCCCAATTCCTCACCTTCACGATCGACTGGAAGAAGATGGAAGTGTGTTTAATCAATTTCAATAAAGGCAAAGATGATGAGGGGTGTTTGAAATTCTGCAATATTCTGAAATGGAGTGCAACTGTGCAAGGAAAATTACTGAAGGGTAATCAGCCTATCGAGCCTATAAGTAAATCGGGCACTAGGTAAAAGAAAAGCAGACGGACGGGAATATCGGTTGAATGATTTGTGATGGCCCTTTCCCAGGCAGACGTCATATATAACATAACATATATGTATTATGACTTAACAGTAACTGTTACTCGTTGTTGTATACATATAAAACAACATCCTTAATTCACATCATATGGTATGCTGTTTTTTCCTGCTTTTCATTCATTATTTTTTTATGCATTTTTCATTCATCGTTTTTCTTACCAAATTAAGCAGGAAAGGGGGATATATAAAGTACGTCAGAGACCACTCTCCATACTTATCTCATTATAATGTACAGGATGTCTTAAAGATTTAAAATAATTATATAAAAAATATTTTCCCTACTGATAAGCAACTTGGTCTTACGCCATCTAATGACGAGAAATCTCGGATCTCCCATGATTTCAAACATTTTCTAGCCCCTGAGACAACATACACATAAACTCAAAGTTTATTTGTTGGAAAATTATCCTTCTTAAGCTAACTCTGGCTGAAGTAATATACATTTATTTTGGCAAAAGAAAAACAGACGGACCGGCATTTTAAAAGACAGCGATTTAGTAAGTTTCCAAGCAGACGGCATACAGCTACATGTGTACTTATTTACAGTTACTGTTACTATTTGTTGTATGAACGAAAAATATTTCCTTAAATCACACGTGGATGTTTTTTTCGCTTTTCATTCATTACTTTTCTTACCAAATTAAGCAGGAAATATGTCTAGATACGTCAAAGACGACCCTCCATACTTGTCAACTTTGAACTGTGACCCCGATAAAAGGTAAAAATCAATGACGTCACCGAAATATGTGTTGAGTAACCGACTTCGTTTGAGACGAATTCATAATCAAAACCATGTTTTGAAACAAGTACTCGGATCGTTAAACAAGAAATCTGTTTTATATAATTGTATTGTTTAGTTTTAACGTTTTAAATGAGATAAAGACAACAACTTTAATTCAACTATTCTGATTTTGTAGTAATTTTGTACGTGACGTATGTCAGCTGTTGACTTTTGAGTCGAGGATGGGTGAAACAAAGCCCAAAGTTATAATTATTGGTGGAGGGATCTCTGGAATAGCTCTAGGCGATCACCTTTCAAGAAATGGGTTTACAGATTTTGTTATTCTTGAAGCATCAGGAAGAACAGGCGGTAGAATATACACCATCAATGTTGGTAAGTCTAACTTCGGGGAAAATGTGTGTCATGGTTTCATTTCGTGATACTTTATTCTCGTCTGCTGGGACAAACTTGTCATTTTATGAATTAGAAAGTGTAGTGTTTTTTAATTAATAGGACCGTTAGTCTTTTATTTTAACATTATATTAATTTTTAATAACTCCTTTATTTTTTAAATGATCATAATTATTTCATATACGTCTCTATGTTATGTTTGAACTCGGCGACTCGTAACTTGCAGATTTTGTGAATGATTGTGTGAAGGTCACAATAGGACAACTTTATGTCTGGCTATCAACCAATGAAATAACTAGTTATAAATAAATAGAGTACAAAATGTTCAGGGAAACACTAACTTCAGGAAATAAAATTTGTAAAAAAGGAGATTTAAAAATCATTAATGACCCAACTGTTATTTACCACAGATAAATATACAAATAAAAAAAAAACTTACTTTGGACAAAGTTTGGTAACTAGGACTAGGAGAGGAAAGTGCCCTTTTCAAGAACTTGGGATTGGTCCATTTTTCGTGGAATTTTGAGGATTTTTCCTGATGGTATCCAAGTAATATTGTTTGGTCTTTTGGTTTTTATCATCAGAAAATCTCCCACTAAAGCCTCACTTTTTCCCTTTTCCTCAAGTTTTGCATGGACCCTTGGTACTTCAAGTAGTCATACTATTTCTTTATTTTAAGATACATTTTATTTCCTCCTCAATTGAAGAGGGATCAATACACACCTAAGACTATGGCTCTAAACTAGTGGTGAAAACAGTAGTGTTGGGTTTTTTCCCCCATCTTTTTTGTTATGTTATAAACAATTGTTATAAATGCTCATATTTATATGTCCCCTTGATTGGTGAATCAATAAACTTATGACTTATGTAATAACCCACTTGCCAATAACAATAAAACAGATTGATTGATTGATTGGTGTTTAACGTCCAGCGAGCAATTTTTCAGCTATATTCAGGACGAGAACATTAAAAAATTTAAGCACCACTGGACTTGGAAACAAGGAAAGGTGATGGGTAGGGATGGATAATTTAGCCAGTGCAACAGGTCTCCTATGGACCAGTGCCGACCACTCATCCTGATCATAATGCTCATAATGAGCTGTTATACTGGGTTCTTTATCGTGCGAAGTGGGTGGCAATCTCTCAACATGGGACCTCGGTTTTATTTACGTCTCATCCGAAGGACGGGTTGGTTGTGAATTTATGCATCCCGCACAACCGACGGACACCCCTTCAAGCCAAAGAAGCTCTCGGTTCCATTTCTATACCACGGGGTTGACCCCTTTTAGAGGACATGGGCGGAGAAACCTGGTGCCTATTCTACCCCCGGCACACCCTCTGGGAGGGGAGGGGGGGACAGCATCAAGGGTAATCTAATATCTGAAGCAATACCATTTGCACTTTTAATCATTGATTTGTGTTTATAAGGACTACAATATATCAATTATTAATTGCCTTGATTGTTCAGTTTGGAATAAACTTTTGCTAACCCACTAGCCCGGGGAGGGGCCCGGGTGGCTCAATGTGTTAGGTAGTTGGATTACCTAACAGTAACAACTCATACAAGCCTATCACCAATACGGCGTGGGTCCGTGCCCGACTTTGTAAATTTCAAAAAAGGGTGCATTCAACTTGCAGCCGCAAGTGATAAAGTTTACCAGTTACTTGCCCAAGGTCGGTGGTTCTCTCCGGCCGGGTACTCTGGCTTCTTCCACCTCTAAAACTCTTTGCCATGTCTATGATGATATAGCTGAAAGTGGCACTAAAACACCATAATTCAAAAAAATCTGTAAAACTGCAGAGCTCCAGATATGCTGCATATTTGTGTTTTTTACGCTATAAAAACGAGTAAAAACGCATGTATTAGAGTGTACACATTACGCATACATATTGCTGTGTAAGCAAACTTTCCAAATTCGGAGCGTACTTGTACGCTTAATGATAATAAACAATACATTTTTGTCTGAGAAATTCCCCGTAATTACTTCCCTTTATACTTTTCGAAGGAGAGAAATTTGTCTTTCTAAGCATCGATGTCAAAAGAGATCTGATTGGATGTTTACGATAAATCATCCAATCGCGGTCAATATTACAAATAAATGCGGTGCTCCTTATAAGGAGTGGTTTACGTAATAAGTAAGAACTAAATCGAAAGTAAATTTGGGAACACGTTGTTCTTGAAAATGAGCAAGAACATGAATTAGCGCTCTGGAAAATTCTATACTTAAGTTCCTGACAGTTTCATCTGTGTCTAGTGACAGTATAGTTAAAAGGAATCATTGATGACATTATCAAAACGGCTGTGAAAACTGCCGAAGTCGACGAGCAAAAAACGAAATATTTACAACATTTTATTAATAAACATGACACAATCGTGTCAAATTATACATTTCACTTGCATCCTGTGTTTATTGAATAACACTTGTGTCAAACAAAAGTGTACATGTAAGCAATCTTTTCTGAAGTAGAGAGTACAACAAAGCAAAGGAAATATGCAAATACCCATCATTTTCAAAAGTAGGGGGTAATTACCCTTTGGACTTGAAAATTATCTGGAGCTCTGAACTGGCTTCGGATAAATGAAAATTATGAAAGAAGTTGTTTCAATAAATAGAAATTGTTTCTATATTTGGGTTTCAGGCAAGTAGCTATAGGTGAAAAAAATTAAGGCAAAGACTGCTAAACCAGTACTCCAATGTACCTGTAGTATGTTTCATGGTAGTAGCATATATCAACCATTTTTGGTCAACACATGCATCCTGTCTGGAGACCTCATTGAGTCATTTTATCACTTGTAAATATATGTGTATCCAGTGTTCAGGGTTGGATGAGATGACCTAGTGGTTTGGGTGATAGATTGTCTTAATTGACACTTTTTCACCCTTGTCTAAAATTACAATTATTCACCCATGATGAATGGCTAGTATATACATGTACAATGTAGGTCAGTCCCCAGTTTATTTGACTAAGCCCTGACTTATACCTTAACTGATTTATTAAAGACTTAAACATCTAGCTCAGTCAACAGTGGTGACTGGTGATATGTTTCTGCCACTAAAAAGTCTTGATGGTCACAATATATGCATTGAAGTTAAGTTTTTGTGAAAATGCCTGTTACCAATACTAACTTGGTACAGAATATATGTTGGTCAGGGCCATGGCAGGGAGTCTAATCTCTCATTTAAGTACATGTATTCTTTTAAATGACTTGCAGCTACATGTATAAGAAATGGTAAATTACAAGTCTTGCTTGAGAGATGCATTACAATTTATAATTATTTTTATTCCAAGGCTGTTCAGGGTTTTTGCTCCCCTTATTTTACTGCCGAATTTCGGCCACATTCCCAATTAAAAATAGGGTCCATTTTTCCCAAAATCGGTCAGATAATTCCCAAACTGATTGGAGTTATTGTTGGTAAAAATCCGGATTTAGTAACTGTTTCTGGAAACGTTTTTTTTATATTACGCGATATCCGGTCATCTGTAAGCTTTATTGTACACTCGTTTGTCGTTCTTTTTTTTACATAAACGTGTCACAACAGTAAATATTACCTGAA
>MJUT01021399.1:247660-268889 GCA_002080005.1 Gigantidas platifrons | reverse complement strand
ATATATAAGACAGTGCATGACTGGGAAGAATCAGAATCATATATAAGACAGTGATGGGGATATTGGGATCATATATAAGACAGTGAATGACGGGGAAGAATCGAGATCATATATAAGACAGCGACGGGGAAAATCAGGATGATATATAAGACAGTGCATGACTGGGAAAAATGACGAACATATTTAAGACATGGACGGGGCAGAATCAGGATAATATATAAGACAGTGACGTGGAAATCAGGATCATGTATAAGACTGTGATGGGGAAGAATCAGGATCATATATAAGACAGTGACGGTGAAGAAGCAGGATCATATATAGGACAGTGCATGATGGAGAAGAATCAGGATCATATATAAGACACGGACGGGACAGAATCAAGATCATATATAAGACAATGACGGGGGAAATCAGGATCATATATAAGACATTGCATGACGCGGAGGAATCAGGTCCATATATAAAACACGAACGGGACAGAATCAAGATCATATATAAGGCAATGACTGGGGAAATCAGGATCATATATAAGACTGTGCATGACCAGGAAGAATCAGGATCATATATAAGACAGTGACGGGGAAGAATGAGGATGATATAAAAGACAGTGACAGGGAAGAATCAGTGTTCGTGGTATTGTACACACAATCACTAGTACTAGTTCTACAATATCAAATATCAACAACTAAACATTATACCCTTGTTTATACGGTACGTTCTGTTATGTGTTCCTTGTATTTTACACACAAATTCTGGTACTAAAGTTACAATATAATGCTTGACTAGATCTTTCTACTGTTGATTCGTTTAGTCAAACACTAATAAGTAATGAAGCTTCGTTCATATCTATGATAATAAATAAACTCTAATATTAACATGAATTTTATGTATGATACCATAGTCCATTTGAATGCTTTAAACCACGCAAAAAATAATTAAAAATCCATATTAATATTTTCTTTTCTTTTTTCTTCACATATATATTTTATATGTTTCTACTAACTCTGACAGTAACTTTTAGAATTTTTCATCCATAGATAAAAAAAAGTTTCCTATTAGGTGTCTATGTTAAATATTTGTTTTAATATGTGTAATTTCTAGTGGAATGAAAGAACAGCCTAAAACTGTATAAATAAATTAAGAACTTGTGCTCCCAATGCAAATATACTATTGGCATGTGACTTGTCATTTAAATATCAAAGAAGATAACATGTAAAGGATGATTGGAAATAACAATTGAAAATAGCCTTGTGAATAAGGGTACATGTAATAACAACATTACCGAACTCCGAACAATTTTCCAATGGGAAAGTCAAAACTCATAAGTATATAAACAGACAAAATCAGTCAACAACCGGAAAACTAGGAAAACCGTAATGATTCTGACTTGGTACAGGCATTTCCAAAGAAATGGTGGGTTGAATCAGATTTTAAGGCGCCAAACCTCCCGCTTTCATTACGATTCAAAGGTTCCGGTTGTCACTATCACAGTATCTATAACAATGCTGGAGCAAAATAGGTAACATAATAATAGACAACGCAATACTAAATTCAGTGAGGAGGGTGGAACATCTCCATCAGCAATCACGATTCACCTGAAGTATTTAACTACGAAAGTAAATGTCAAAAACACATTTACGTCACACATTGACAAAACATATTTTTGACATTTTGTAGACTTCTTAATCTTTATACATTTTCACTTGATGGAAATCCATCGTTCACAATAGTCTCTGCAGAGACAGAATATATTTCGACAGGATCTTGGTATCGGAATATAAACTTTTTAAGAGGTCGAATAAGGCGAATCATTGTATAGCCCTGGTCCAATAGCCTGTTTCTCAGATAAAGATGACGTTTCAAGAAATCAGAATAAATGCTACTGGCCCTTGCATAACGAATTAATTGCGAGATGTAAGCACCATATGAAGGAGAAGCTGGTATATTGCAGCACATATTAGGAAAATTTATGATTTTAAAATTGAAGTCGTCCTGTTTATCATAAATGTTAGTACTGAGTTGACCACTGTCGTCAAATTCGAGGCATAAGTCCAAACATGATGCTGTATCTGTGGTCTCTGGAGGATATATCAATGGGAGAAATTCTGCAAATCTAGAATTATTGATAGATAAAACGTCATCAATATGCCTGTTTGTTAAATTAAAGGCTCTAGCTGCATGAATCTTCTTATCTTTTACAAGCTTTTGAAGGAACTCCGACTCATATGAGTATAAACAGAAATCGAGTAAAAGAAGGGCACAATTCGCACCCATTTGTATGCCGACAACCTGCTGAAACAGTGTCCCTCCAAAGGAGACAAATGTGTTATCGATGAGGAACTCCAGCATACTGATCACTTGTTCCTCGGAGTAGCATGTTTTACCTTTTTGAATTTTGTTTGAAAAATATGTGGAATTGTAACCTAACACAACAAATGTTGAGCCATAGTTTCTATGACTGAAATCTTTTTGAATTGTTTCTTTTAAGCGGGTTTTTAATTTGTCATGCGGTAGGGTGGCATATAGAGTCATATAGAGTTGAACAATCAAAAGTTTTGATGGAGGATACCTGAGAGAAAGATCTTGATTGAAGGTTATCCGAAAGATCTTTAGAGTTTTTCAAAATCCACATGTGATTTATGCCACTACGCGGGTAAACAGTTTCACAATATTTCTATTGCCCCTCTTTTACTGCAGACATAATCCTTGTCAGATGAATAGACAATTCTATAGTCGAAGAAGTTGATGATCCCGCTATGTTCATTTCTTTGCATGGTGTCTTATGGAGTTTAGGCATCCAATTCAAATTGGGTAAATCATCAGACTCTTTACCAGAGGGAATGCTTAAAGAGGTCATGAAGGATATGTGGTTAGCTAGGATTTCATCTTTGGCGAACGAAGTTGGTTTGTATGTGGTATTACTAGAGGTGTTGTTATTTATGCCTAATTCCTTGATTAGGCATTCGTAGTTATATGATTTACATACAAACACGATATTGTTGGAAGCCTTGTCGACAGGAACGATAGCATATTTGTCATGAAGAAAGGAAAGACACTTAACAGCTTCTTGGTCTTTACATACAGACTTAGGTCGACTATTAACACAATTTTTAAGTTTACGAATCCGACCTTGCACTAGATACCTGGTTGTTCTAACCCAGTCTGACAAGGACTCTAACTCAGGATCTTGGTCTACTTCTCTCTTTTTCCACCTCCTGTCATAATCTTCGACAGCATCCATAGTTATCTTGAAATTATGTTTCCAATTGATGTATCGAGGTTCTCTGAATTTAGGACCATGCGAAATCACCTCTCGGAGACTCTCATGTTGAATGATATTCAGATCACCAGTGATTACATGTCCAGATGGGTTGTATTGAAAAGGGGAGTGGGGGCAGTCACAAGTCAGAGGGTTCTTTAGATACTCTTCTATGTTAATATATTCCAATGCTTCTTTGAAGTTGAAAATTTTGCGGCCAATGGGAACAGATTGATTTTTGAAATATAGTGTAATTTCTTTTACGATCTCTTTTCTATTAAGAATGTTGCTGATGTTAATAGCATCGATTCCTTTGTTAGGAAACGGAATATGGAGTCATTTTCTATTGTTATCATAAAGAGGTTCAGATCGAACTGGTTTGAAAAGATGAAAGGACGCCACGTCACATATAATACTAGACAATCTGTGCTTAGGAGAAAAAAGGATCTACGCCTCCTTTGTCAAGTCCAAAATCCCTAAGATCTTTGAAGTAGTTTACAAGTAGTGAAAATAAGATTGCACGAATGTGATGAGTTCCAAGAGGTTTCTGTATATTAGAAAGTAAATCATTAAAAGTATCTTTTAACGGTATTGGTTTAGAGGACTTTTTTAGCATTCGGATGGCGAATTATTTTATGACCATGGCTACGTTTAGCTCTTGGATTAGTATTAAAAAGGCTCATCACGTTGATTTCGCTGCATCCAGGACTTGAAAAAATTTCCCATTCCTTTGATGTTATCATTGCAACCGTAAGGCATTCCAGTACCTAACTCTTTAATCCAAAACAACTCTCTGTCGGTACGGTAAGGTGTATTAAGTATTGGACTGTTTGTATGAAGGTAAATCTTCTCGATGATTCGAACTTTCATCGTCAAACAACGGTCATGACCCGGTTGATCGAAATGATTATACAAAATCCTATATTTGGGATCTTTTGCATCATATTGATGTTGGCTCAATCTATTTCGCAATGTTCGACGAGTGTCACAAACATGTCACAGAGTGTACATTCTATGCCGTAAATGATTTTTTTAGTAGAACAGTCCAGAGGGTCAAACAATTTGGTGTAGGAAGTTTTTCCAGTTAAATTTCTTGTAAATTCAGGAGAAGTTACTAGCATACCGCATGCTTTAAAAGTATTGTTTTTGTCAGTTTTTATTTTACAAGTAGTAATGCATGGAGAAGAGTCACAAGTACCTGGAGATTTAAGACAGTCCGAAATATTAATAGAACAAGATTTTTTAATTTGATACGAATCTGAAGTTTTGAAATTATAATTACCCTCTGGCTGAACGTAAGACAAATCGGGATGAATTTAAATACCATTCAGAGATTATTATTATTGATGATTGGGAGACATATTTAATCCTATGTAATAGCATAAATATATGTAGTTTAAATTTTTCATTGTGCTACACATGAGGAAATTTGAGAGGAATTTTGAGGCCTAAATTGTTACTTGTATTTGGCTTAATTCAAAATCCACCTGCTATGTAAATCTATTGTCAAAGCTCTCCATTATTCTTAAGGAATGGAGAGTTATTGTTATCTTTGTACTTAAGATACTATACCCATACTTTTGTTTGTTTGTTTTTTTTTTGTTACAAGATAAATAATTAATAAAATTAATAAAGTACAATGGGTGATTTTAAGTTGGAGAATGTCCTCGTATCTCTCCATTCCTTAAATACAATAGGCCTCGGACCCTTCGGGGACTCGGCTCCATTATGTTTAAGGAATGGAGGGTTACACGGACATTCTCCTATACAAAGGTTAACAAATAATGTTTTCACTGTTTTCATTTTATGCATATTTGTCAGTCAAATATAGAAACTATAGTAGAGTCAAACCCATTCAAATTCATAACAGAATATTGAATACATTTCCATTTGTTTATTTCATTAAGAATAAAATCAACAGTGTCTCTTGATTGGGTAAAAGGCATGCAGATCAAGCTTTATGCATTCTTCCTTATATATTTAAAGTAGAGAATGTGTCCATGAGAATTACAGATCAAGTGAGAATAAACTTGATACATGTGTTTTGAATTAAATGGACAACTCTATTCATTCAACCCCATTTGATATTTAAATGGACAGTCATATGATATATAGAAATGTGCATGTCAAGCACATGTTTTTATTTTTACTTACAGTATGAGTGCTGTTCTTTAAGCTTACTCTATTGTAAATTACACATATAAATGCAAATATTTAACATAGACACTTAATAGGTAACTTTTTTTTTATCTATGGATGAACAATTTTGAAAGTTACTGTCAGAGTTCGTAGACACATTTGAAATATATATTTGAAGAACAAAGAAGAGACAAAATTAATACGAATTTTTAATTATTTGTTAGGTGGACTATAGCATTCAAATGGCCTATAACAACAACTATTTTTTGTAAGTTTCTATTCACTGTAAATATCGGTTGATTCCAATAAAACACATGTTGAATGCTTTCACGGTTAATTATTGATATAGATCAGTTTTACAAACAAGTGCATCTATAAAAGTTTGCCTACTGTTTAAATTTTCTACACTATGCTACAATAATTATACTTACAGGTCGTTTTCTTTACCACTGTAAAGACATAATTACAGTATAATATTAAAATGTAACAAGAAAGTATAACAGTATATAATAGTACGTTGTGATAATGCTGGTATACATAGGTAATACACAATAGTCATTTAAGTTGGGTTTAGGTGGTAATGGTGTTTAACGCCACTTTCAAACAATATTTCAGTTATATAATTTAAAATGGGACATTAAATCTATATATCCTGATACAGTTTAATATGTAGTACGACTTGTCTAAGTTAATGTTAATAGTAAATAATACCGTCTGGTGTTGATGTACATGAATTCCCCAATATATTGTAATGTGTAGTCATTTTGTATTGATGTTAAACTATTTAATAGCATCCATTTATAATTTATCTTCAGGTAACATAATCCAATCCCCATAGTATTGTATCGCCGTGGAAGTGGTGGACTTAAACCTTGTATTAAACTATAAGACTCAAACGTAGTCTTAAACTAAACGACTTAAACTTAGTATTAAAACATACGATTTAAACTTAGCCTTAAAGTGTTAGATTTAAACGAAGTCTTAATCTATAAATCTTAACCTTAGTCTTAAACTATAAGACTCAATTTTTGTCTCAAATTATACGACCTAAACTTAGTCTTAAAATATAAGACGTAAACTTAGTCTTAAAGTGTTAGACTTAAATTAAGTCTTTATCTATAAAAATGAAACTTAGTCCTAAAGTGGTAGACTCAAGCTTAATCTTAAACTATAAAATTAAAACGTTATCTTGAAATATGTATTGAGACTTAGTCTTAAAGTGTTAGACTGAAACTTAGTCTTAAAGTGTTAGATTTAACATTTTAAGTTTTGTCTATTATAAAAAACAAACAAATTATAAAAGGAACAAAGATAAGCACAAAAACTGACTGTACAATATTATGTGATGCTATAGATAACATAGCAGATAGATGATAATAAAAATAGGTTTACATGAAGATGTTTGTATTTATAATTTACAACAGAACTTTGATAGTAGATATACAGAGACATTTCTAGATTACATATATATACAAAACTTCTTTTGCTTCATTATAATTCTTTTGTTTTGTCACTTTTAAGGGATTGATCTATTCTGTTTTAGGATGGAGCTGATAACTGTAAAATCATCAAATTGTATTATCTTCTATGTTTTGTGATTGTTTGTTTTTTGTAATGATGTCCTGTGATTGTCTATTTTTCAAATGATGTTTTGTGATTGTCTTTATTTCTAATGATCATTTGTGATTTTTTAAATTATGTTTTGTGATCATCTTTATTTTAAATGATGTTTTGTAATTGTCTTTATTTCAAATGATGATTTGTGATTGCATTGATTTCCAATGATGTTTTGTGATTATTTTGATCTCAAATGATGTTTTGCGATCGTCTTTATTTCAAATAATGTTTTGTGATTGCCTTTATTTCTAAATATGTTTTGTGATTACCTTTATTTCAAAAGTTGTTTTGTGATTGTCTTTATTTCAAACTAATGATAAGAAACAATATGTCAATGTACACATTTTATTCTTTTGTTGTAGTAAATGTCACCATTACATTTATGTTTTCCATGTTTATTGTGATAGCACGTAATAATAGGAAGAAGATGTAGGAAACGTACAACAAAACATGAAATGATGACTTAAACAGTGTAAATATACTACAGCGGTATTATGGATTATAAATGTTGAATAAAGTAAATTAACCCTAATTCAATTTGTATAATGTACATTAGTTTGTGTTCGTTGTATTGTACACACAATCACTAGTACTAATGTTACAATATCACATATCAACAACCAAACAGTCTACCGTTCCTTTGTTTATACAGTATGTTCTTTTATGTGTTCCTTGTATTTTACACACACATTCGTGTACTTAAGTCACAATATAATGATTGACTAGATCTTTCTACTGTTGATTCGTTTAGTCAAACACTAATATGTCATGAAGCTTCGTTCATATCTATGTTAATAAATAAACTCTAAAATTTACATGAATTTTATGTATGATACTAACAACAACTATTGTTTTGTAAGTTTCTATTCACTGTTTATATCGGTTGATTCCAATAAAACATATGCTGACTGCTTTTATGGTTAATTATTGATTTAGATCAGTTTTAAAAACAAGTACATCTATAAACATTTATCAATCTTTTTTGCTGTTTAACTTTACGACAGGATGTTACAGTAATTATACTTACCGATCTTTTCCCCTGGAAAGATATAATTACAGCATAATATTAAAATGTAACAAGAAAGTATAACAGTATATAATAGTACGTTATGATAATGATTTAATGGTTAATACACAATAGTCATTTAAATATGGGTTAGGTGTTAATGGTGTTTAACGCCCCTTTCAAACAATATTTCAGTTATATAATTTAGAATGGGACATTAAATCTATATATCCTGATACAGCATCCTTTTATAATTTAACTTCATGCAGCATAATCAAATCCCCATAGTAATGTATCCTCATGGAAGTGATGGACTTAAACATTGTATTAAACTATATGACTGAATAGTAGTCTTAAACTATACGACTTAAGCTTAGTCTTAAAACATATGACTTAAACTTAGTCTTAAAGTGTTAGACTTAGATGTAGTCTTAAGCTATAAAACTTAACCTTAGTCTTAAAAGATAAGACTTAAACTAGTGTTAAAATGTTAGATTTAAGTTTAATCTTAAACTATGAGATTAAAACGTTGTCCCGAAATATAAGATTGAGATTTGGTCTTACAGTGTTAGACTTCAGCTAACAGAAACAGTAACATATAATCTTCGTAATAATGATGACTATCACACTCAGGGGTGTCGTCTGCAAATTAGTTCCAAGTCTTTCTTTCCTTCCACTATAAAGTTGTGGAATTCCTTACCTGATAGTATTAAATCTCTACCCACTTTTTCCAAATTAAAAAAAAAAGTTCAACCTGTCCAAATTCCGGTGGCTTCATTTTATAATATTGGTGATGGAAAAATAAACATAACACATACTAAGCTAAGACATAGATGTAGTGGCCTTAATGCCGATTTATATAGAGTATATTTGAAGAATGATCCACGTTGTGTATGTGGTCATTTATTTGAGGATGCTATTAATTTTTTTCTTGAATGTCCACTTTATCAATACGATAGAACTTCTTTGTTTAAATGTTTTAATAACATTGTTCCCATCTCTATAAAATATATACTCTTTGGATGTAACGAAATTAGTGAAGACTTGAATACTTTATTGTTCAAATTAGTGCATAAATTTATTCGACAAACTTGTAGATTTAATAATTAATAATTCCCAACCCTGATATTATCTCAACACAATTTGCTAGTTTTTACCCCACCCCCTTTTTTCTGTTAAATAATAAAACAATTTAATTTGTATACTTAGTTTGACATTGCTTTGTTTAATTTACTAATTATAATTGACATAGCCTGTACATTTGCTGTCATTTGATTTGTTTTATTTATGCTATTAATGTATTTGTATGGAAAGGGACTAGTAAGTTGTAAAAACTTGTTCCCAATCCAATTGCATATATATTGACAATAAAATCATTATAAAGTAAAAGAATTCAGCTAAGCCTTCAAGTGCTATACTTATTCTTAGCATTGCAGTGTTAGACTTAACATGCTACATATTTGTCTATAATAAAAACAAACAAATTATAAAAGGAACAAAGATAAACACATAACCTGACTGTACAATATTATGTGATGCTATATTTAACCTAGAAGATAAATGATAATAAAAATAAATTTACATTAAGATGTTTTTATTTATTAGTTACAATAAAACTTTGATAATAGATGTACAGAGACAGTTCTAGATTACCTATTTATAAAACTTATTTTGCTTCATTATCATTCTTTTGTTTTGTCAATTTTACGGGATTGATCTTTTCTGTTTTAGGATGGAGCTGATAATTGTATATCATCAAATTGAATAACCATTTATGTTTTGTGATTGTCATTTTTTAATGATGTCTTGTGATTGTCTGTATTTCAAATGATCTTTTGGGATTGTCTATATTTATAATGATGCTTTGTGCTTGTCTTATTTCAAATGATGTTTTATGATTATCTGTATTTCAAATGATATTTTGTGATATTTCAAATGATGTTTTGTTATTGTCTTTATTTCTAATGATGTTTTGTGATTGTTTGTATTTCAAATTATGTTTTGTTATTGTCTGTATTTCAAATGATGTTTTGTGATCGTCTTTATTTCAAATGATGTTTTGTTATTGTCTTTATTTCTAATGATGTTTTGTGATTGTCTGTATTTCAAATGATGTTTTGTGAATGTCTTTATTTCAAATGATGCTTTGTGATCGTCTTTATTTCAAATGATGTTTTGTGATTGCCTTGGTTTCCAATGATGTTTTGTGATTGTCTTTATTTTAAAAGATGTTTTGTGATTCTCTTTATTTCAAATGATGCTTTGTGATTGTCTTTATTTCAAACGATGTTTTGTTATTGTTTTTACTTCAAAATGAGAGTAGATGTACAGAGACAGTTCTAGATTACATATTTATAAACTTCTCATTATCATTCTTTTGTTTTCTCAATTTTAAGGGATTGATCTTTTCTCTCTTAGGATGGCGCTGATAATTGTCAAATCATGAAATTGTATTATCATCTATGTTTTGTGATTGTCTGTTTTTCAATGATGTTTTGTGATTCTCTGTATTTCTAATGATGTTTTGTGATTGTCTGTATTTCAAATGATGTTTTGTGATTCTCTGTATTTATAATGATGTTTTGTGATTGTTTGTATTTCAAATGATGTTTTGTTATTGTCTGTATTTCAAATAATGCTTTGTGATTGTCTTTATTTCAAATGATGCTTTGTGATCGTCTTTATTTCAAATGATGTTTTGTGATTGCCTTGGTTTCCAATGATGTTTTGTGATTGTCTTTATTTTAAATGATGTTTTCTGATTGCCTTGATTTCCAATGATGATTTGTGATTGTCTTTATTTCAAACGATGTTTTGTTGTCTTTATTTCAAATGATCTTTTGTGATAGTCTTGATATCAAATGATGTTTTGTGATTATCTTTATTTCAAATGATGCTTTGTGTTCATCTTTATTTGTAATGATGCTTTGTTATTGTCTGTAGTCTTAAAAACATAAGACTTAAACTTAGTCTTACAGTTTTAGATTTAAGCTTAATTTTAAACTATCAGTTTAAAACGTAATCTTGAAATGATGTTATATGATCGTCTTTTTTTCAAATGATGTTTTGTTATTGCCTTGATTTGAAATAATGCTTTGTTATTGTCTTGATTTCAAATAATGTTTTGTTATTGTCTTTATTTCAAAGGATGCTTTGTGATTGTCTGTATTTCAAATGATGTTTTCTGATTGTCTGTTTTTCAGATGATGTTTGTGACTATCTGTATTTCAAATGATGCTTTGTTATTGTCTGTATATCAAATGATGCTTTGAGATCGTCTTTTTTTCAAAAGATGTTTTCTGATTGCCTTGATTTCCAACGATGATTTGTGATTGTCTTTATTTCAAACGATGTTTTGTTGTCTTTATTTCAAATGATCTTTTGTGATAGTCTTTATATCAAATGATCTTTTGTGTTTGTCTTTATTTCAAATGATGTTTTGTGATTATGTGTATTTGAAATGGTGTTTTCTTATTCTCTTTATTTCAAAAAAATGTTTTATGATTGCCTTGATTTCCAATGATGTTTCGTGATTATCTTTATTTCTAATGATGCTTTGTTATTGTCTGTGTTTCAAAGAATGTTTTGTTATTGTCTTTATTTCAAATGATGCATGTGTTACAGCCTCGGTAACAATATTAATATAAATAAAATATATAAGCTGTGTTATGTTAGATAACTATAATAATATTTAAATAACATTTTTTCCCGAATTATCTACTGGATTTTTATTAAATGTTCAATAAATACTTCTTTAGATATCAAAAAGTTTACAATTACAGATCATTGTTAAACAACAAAGTGTAAACTATTGCCGCGGTATTATGAATTATAAATGTCTGAACATGTCAAAGTAAATCTTTACTGTAATTGACTTATAGCAAAGCATGAAATAATGACTTATGCAGTATACATATACTGCCGCGTATTATGGATTATAAATGATTTTATAAATTAAATAAACCCTATTTTAATTTGTATTAGGAACAATATCTTGTGTTCGTTGTATTGTACACACAATCACTAGTACTAATGTTACAATATCACATATCAACAACTTAACAGTCGACCGTTCCTTTGTTTATACAGTATGTTCTTTAATGTGTTTCTTGTATTTTACACACACATTCCTGTACTAAAGTTAAAATATACTGCTAGACTAGATCGTTCTACTATTGATTCGTTTAGTCACACACTAATATGGCATGTAGCTTCGTTCATATCTATGTTAATAAATAAACTCGAAAATTAACATGAATTTCATGCATGATACTAACAACAACTATTTTTTGTAAGTTTCTATTCACTGTTTATATCGGTTGATTCCAATAAAACATATGTGGAATACTTGTATGGTTAATTATTGATTTAGATCAGATTTACAACCAAGTACATCTATAAAAGTTTGCTTACTGTTTAAATTTAATATACTATGTTACAGTAATTCTACTTACCGATCTTTTTCCCTGTAAAGACATAATTACATTATAATATTAAAATGTAATAAAAAAGTATCACAGTATATAATAGTACGTTATGATAATGCTGGTATACATAGGTAATACACAATAGTAATTTCAATGCGATTTAGGTTGTAATGTTGTTTAACGCCACTTTCAAACTATATTTAAGTTATATAATTTAAAATGGGACATAAAATCTATATATCCTGATATTGGTTAATATGTAGTACGACATGACTAAGTTAATGTTAATAGTAAATAATACCGTCTGGTGTTGGTGTACCTGAATTCCCCAATATATCTACAATTGAATTACAATATATATTGTAATGTGTAGTCATTTTGTATTCATGTTAAACTATTTGATACATGTAGCATCCATTTATAGTTTATCTTCAGGTAACATAATCCAAACCCCATAGTTTTGTATCCTAATGGAAGTGGTGGACTTAAACCTTGTATTAAACTCTAAGACTCAAACGTAGTCTTAAAATATACGACTTAAACTTAGTCGTAAAACATATGACTTAAACTTAGTCTTAAAATGTTAGACATAAACACAGTCTAAAACTATAAAACTTAACCTTAGTCTTAAAAACATAAGACTTAAACTTAGTCTTACAGTTTTAGATTTAAGCTTAATTTTAAGCTATCAGCTTAAAACGTAGTCTTGAAATGATGTTATATGATCGTCTTTTTTTTCAAATGATGTTTTGTGATTGCCTTGATTTCAAATGATTCTTTGTGATTGTCTGTATTTCAAATGATGTTTTCTGATTGTCTGCTTTTTCAGATGTTGTTTGTGACTATCTGCATTTCAAATGATGCTTTGTGATTGCCTTTATTTCAAATAAAACCTGCATGTGTTACAGCCCCGGAAACAATATTAATATAAATAAAATATATAAGTTGTTTTATGTTTGATAACTATATTAATATTTAAATAACATGTTTTTCCGAATTATCTACGGGATTTTTATTAAATGTTCAATAAATACTCCTTTAGATATCAGGAACGTTACAATTACAGGATGTGGTTAAACAACAAAGTCCACGTGTTAAGTAAAAACAAATGTGAAATACTAATGATAGACAACACTATGTGAATGTACACATTTTATTGCTTTGTTGTAGTCAAATGTCACGCTTACATTGATGCTTACCATGTTTATTGTGATAGCACGTAATAATAGCAAGAAGATGTAGTAAACGTACAACAAAACATGAAATGATGACTTCAAAGTGTAAGCAGCCGGCGCGGTATTATGATTATAAATGTTTGAACATGTCAAAGTAAATCTTTACTGTAATTGACTTAAAACAAAGCATGAAATGATGACTTAAACAGTGTGAATATACTACAGCTGTATTATGGATTATAAATGTTTTTATAAACTAAATTAACCGTATTTCAATTTGTATAAGGTATATTATCTTATGTTCGTTGTATTGTACAAACAATCACTAGTACTAATGTTACAATATCACATAACAACTTTACAGTCGACCGTTCCTTTGTTTATACAGTATGTTCTTTTATGTGTGCGTTGTATTTTACACAAATTCCTGTACTAAAGTTTCAATATAATGCTTGACTAGATCTTTCTACTATTAATTCGTTTAGTCAAACACTAATATGTCATGAAGCTTCGTTCATATCTATGTTAATAAATAAACTCTAAAATTAACATGAATTTTATGCATGATACTAACAACAACTATTTTTTGTAAGTTTCAATTCACTGTTTGTATCGGTTGATTCCAATAAAACATATGTTGAATACTTTTATGGTTAATTATTGATTTAGATCAGATTTACAACCAAGTACATCTATAAAAGTTTGCTTATTGTTTAAATTTAATATACTATGTTACAGTAATTATACCTACCGATCGTTGACCCTGTAAAGACATAATTACAGTATAATATTAAAATGTAACAAGAAAGTATAACAGTATATAATAGTACGCTATGATAATGCTGGTATACATAGGTAATACACAATAGTCATTTAAATATGGGTTAGGTGGTAATGGTGTTTAACGCCAATTTCAAACAATATTTCAGTTATATAATTTAAAATGGGACATTAAATCTATATATACTGATACAGGTTGATATGCAGGACGACATGTCGAAGTTAATGTTAATAGTAAATAATACCGTCTTGTGTTGGTGTACCTGAATTCCCCAATATATCTACAATTGAATTACAATATATATTGTAATGTGTAGTCATTTTGTATTCATGTTAAACTATTTGATACTTGTAGCATCCATTTATAGTTTATCTTCAGGTAAGATAATCCAAACCCCATAGTTATGTATCCTCATGGAAGTGGTGGCCTTAAACCGTGTATTAAACTATAAGACTCAAACGTAGTCTTAAAATATACGACTTAAACTTAGTCTTAAAACATATGACTTAAACTCAGTCTTAAAGTGTTAGACATAAACACAGTCTTAAACTATAAAACTTAACCCTAGTCTTAAAAACATAAGACTTAAACTTACTCTTACAGTTTTAGATTTAAGCTTAATTTTAAACTATCAGCTTAAAACGTAGTCTTGAAATGATGTTATATCATCGTCTTTTTTTCAAATGATGTTTTGTGATTGCCTTGATTTCAAATGATGCTTTGTTATTGTCTTTATTTCAAATGATGTTTTGTTATTGTCTTTATTTCAAATGATGCTTTGTGATTGTCTGTATTTCAAATGATGTTTTCTGATTGTCTGTTTTTCAGATGATGTTTGTGACCATCTGTATTTCAAATGATGCATTGTGATTGCCTTTATTTCAAATAAAACCTGCATGTGTTACAGGCCCGGAAACAATATTAATATAAATAAAATATATAAGCTGTTTTATGTTTGATAACTATATTAATATTTAAATAACATGTTTTTCCGAATTATCTACGGGATTTTTATTAAATGTTCAATAAATACTCCTTTAGATATCAGGAACGTTACAATTACAGGATGTGGTTAAACAACAAAGTCCACGTGTTAAATAAAAACAAAAGCAAGAAGTCGTACAAAACGTCCAACAAAACATGATATAATGACTTCAAAGCGTTAACTGCCGGCGCGGTATTATGATTATAAATGTCTGAACATGTCAAAGTAAATCTTTACTGTAATTGACTTATAGCAAAGCATGAAATGGTGACGTAAACAGTGTAAATATAAAGCCGCGGTATTATGGATTATACAAGTTTTTATAAACTTAATTAACCGTATTTCAATTTGTATTAGGTACATTATCTTGTGTTCGTTGTATTGTACACACAATCACTAGTACTAATGTTGCAATATCACATATCAACAACCAAACAGTCTACCGTTCCTTTGTTTATACAGTATGTTCTTTTATGTGTTCCTTGTATTTTACACACACATTCCTGTACTAAAGTTACAATATAATGCTTGACTAGATCTTTCTACTGTTGATTCGTTTAGTCAAACACTAATATGTCATGAAGCTTCGTTCATATCTGTTTTAATAAATAAACTCTAAAATTAATATGATATTTGTGTATGATACTAACAACAACTATTTTGTAAGTTTCTATTCACTGTTTATATCGGTTGATTCCAATAAAGCATATGTTGACTGCTTTTATGGTTAATTATTGATTTAGATCAGTTTTACACACAAATACATCTATAAAAGTGTGCTTACTATTTAAATATACTACACTATGTTACAGTAGTTATACTTACCGATATCTTTCGCTGTAAAGACATAATTACAGAATAATATTAAAATGTAACAAGAAAGTATTACAGTATATAATAGTACGTTATGATAATGCTGGTATACATAGTTAATACACAATAGTCATTTAAATGTGGGTTAGGTGGTAATGGTATTTAACGCCACTTTCAAACAATATTTCAGTTATATAATTCAAAATGGGACATTAAATCTATATATCCTGATACAGGTTAATATGTAGTACGCATGTCTAAGTTAATGTTAATAGTAAATAATACCGTCTGGTGTTGGTGTACCTGAATTCCCCAATAGATCAACAATTGAATTACAATATATATTGTAATGTGTAGTCATTTTGTATTTAGGTTAAACTATTTAATAGCATCCATTTATAATTTATCTTCAGGTAACATAATCCAATCCCCATAGTATTGTATCCTCATGGAAGCCTTGTATTAAACTATAAGACTCAAACGTAGTCTTAAAATATACGACTTAAGCTTAGTCTTAAAACATATGACTTAACCTTAGTATTAAAGTGTTAGATTTAAGCCTAATTTTAAACTATCAGCTTAAAACGTAGTCTTGAAATATAAGATTGAGACATAGTCTTACAGTGTTAGACTTTAGCTAAGCCTTCAATAATTACACTTATTCTTAGCATTACAGTGTTAGACTTAACATTCTACGTTTGTCTGTAATAAAAACAAACAAATTATAAAAGGAACAAAGATAAACACAAAAAATGACTGTACAATATTATGTGATGCTATTGTTAACTTAGAAGATAAATGATAATAAAAATAGGTTTTCATCAAAGTTTTTATTCATTAGTTACAATAGAACTGTGATAGTACATGTACAGAGACAGTTCTACATTACATAGTTATAAACTTCTTTTGCTTCATTATCATTCTTTTGTTTTCTCAATTTTAAGGGATTGATCTTTTCTGTTGTAGGATGGCACTGATAATTGTAAAATCATCAAATTGTATCATCATCTATGTTTTGTGATTTTCTGTTTTTTAATGATGTCTTGTGATTTTCAGTATTTCAAATGATGTTTCTTGATTGTCTTTATTTCTAATGATGTTTTGTGATTGTCTGTATTTCAAATGATGTTTTGTGATTGTTTGTATTTCAAATGATGTTTTGCGATTGTCTGTATTTCAAATGATGTTTTGTTATTGTCTTTATTTCAAATGATGTTTTGTGATTGTCTTTATTTCAAATGATGCTTTGTGATCGTCTTTATTTCAAATGATGTTTTGTGATTGCCTTGGTTTCCAATGATGTTTTCTGATTGTCTTTATTTCAATGGATGTTTTGTGATCGTCTTTATTTCAAATTATGCTTTGTGATTGCCTTGGTTTCCAATGATGTTTTGTGATTGTCTTTATTTCAAAGGATGTTTTCTGATTGCCTTGATTTCCAATGATGATTTGTGATTGCCTTTATTTCAAACGATGCTTTGTTGTTGTCTTTTTTTTTTTAAATGATTCTTTGAGTTTATCTTTATTTCAAATGATGATTTCTTGTTTTCTGTGTTTCAAATAATGTTTTATTATTGTCTTTATTTGAAATGATGTTTTGTGATTGTTCTTTATTTCAAATGATGCTTTGCGATCGTCTTTTTTTCAAATGATGTTTTGTGATTGCTTTGATTTCCAATGATGTTTTGTGATTGTCTTTATTTCAAATGATGTTTTGTGATCGTCTTTATTTCAAATGATGTTTTGTGATTGCCTTGGTTTCCAATGATGTTTTGTGATTGTCTTTATTTTAACTGATGTTTTGTGATCGTCTTTTTTTCAAATGATGTTTTCTGATTGCTTTGATTTCCAATGATGATTTGTGATTGCCTTTTTTTCAAACGATGCTTTGTTGTTGTCTTTATTTCATTTGATCTTTTGTAATAGTCTTTATATCAAATGATCTTTTGTGATTGTCTTTATTAAAAATGATGTTTTGTGATCGTCTTTATTTCAAATGATATTTTGTGATTGTCTTCATTTCACATCATGTTTTGTGATTATGTGTATTTCAAATGATGTTTTGTGATTGTCTTTACTTAAACAAATGCTTTATGATTGCCTTGATTTCCAATGATGTTTTGTAATTATCTTTACTTCAAATGATGCTTTGTGTTTATCTTTATTTCAAATGATGCTCGGTTGTTGTCTGTGTTTCAAATAATGTTTTGGTATTGTCTTTATTTCAAATGATGCTTTGGGACTGTCTGTATTTCAAATGATGTTTTATGATTGTCTATTGTTCAAATGATGTTTGTGATCGTCTTTATTTCAAATGATGATTTGTGATTGCCTTGGTTTCCAATGATCTTTTATGATTATCTTTATTTCAAATGAAACTTTGTGTTTATCTTTATTTCAAATGATGCTTTGTGATTGTCTGTTTTTCAAATGATGCTTGTGATTATCTGTATTTCAAATGATTCTTTGTGATTGCCTTTATGTCAAATAAAACCTGCATGTGTTACAGTCCCGGAAACAATATTAAGATAAATAAAATATATAAGCTGTTTGATAACTATATTAATATTTAAATAACATGTTTTTGCTAATTATCTACGGGATTTTTATTAAATGTTCAATAAATACTCCTCTAGATATCATGAACGTTACAATTACATATTCTTGTAAAACAACAAATTCCCCGTGTTAAATAAAAACAAATGTGAAATACTAATGATAGACAACACTATGTGAATGTACACATTTCATTGTTTTATTGTAGTAAATTGTCACGATTATGTAGGAAACGTACAACAAAACATGATATGATGACTTCATAGTGTAAACCGCTTCCGCGGCATTATGGATTATAAACGTCTGAACATGTCAAAGTAAATCTTTACTGTAATTGACTAATAGCAAAGCATGAAATAATGACTTAAGCAGTGTAAATATAGTGCCGCGGTATTATGGATTATAAATGTTTTGATAAACTAAATTAACGGTGTTTCAATTTGTATAATGTACATTATCTTGTGTTCGTTGTATTCTACACACAATCACTAGTACTAATGTTGCAATATCACATATCAACAACCAAACAGTCTACCGTTCCTTTGTTTATACAGTATGTTCTTTTATGTGTTCCTTGTATTTTACACACACATTCCTGTACTAAAGTTACAATATAATGCTTGACTAGATCTTTCTACTGTTGATTCGTTTAGTCACACACTAATATGTCATGAAGCTTCGTTCATATCTATTTTAATAAATAAACTCTAAAATTAATATGATTTTTGTGTATGATACTAACTACAACTATTTTTGTAAGTTTCTATTCACTGTTTATATCGGTTGATTCCAATAAAGCATATGTTGACTGCTTTTATGGTTAATTATTGATTTAGATCAGTTTTACACACAAGTACATCTATAAAAGTTTGTTTACTGTTTAAATCTATTACACTATGTTACAGTAATTATACTTACCGGCCTTTACCCCTGTAAATAAATATTCACAGTATAATATTAAAATGTAACAACAAAGTATAACAGTATATAATAGTACGTTGTGATAATGCTGGTATACATAGTTAATACACAATAGTCATTTAAATGTGGGTTAGGTGGTAGTGGTATTTAACGCCACTTTCAAACAATATTTCAGTTATATAATTCAAAATGGGCCATTAAATCTATATATCCTGATACAGGTTAATATGTAGTACGCATGTCTAAGTTAATGTTAATAGCAAATAATACCGTCTGGTGTTGGTGTACCTGAATTCCCCAATAGATCAACAATTGAATTCCAATATATATTGTAATGTGTAGTCATTTTGTATTTAGGTTAAACTATTTAATAGCATCCATTTATAATTTATCTTCAGGTAACATAATCCAATCCCCATAGTATTGTATCCTCATGGAAGCCTTGTATTAAACTATAAGACTCAAACGTAGTCTTAAAACATACGACTTAAACTTAGTCTTAAAACATATGACTTTAACTTAGTCTTAAAGTGTTAGACTTAAACACAGTCTTAAACTATACAACTTAACCTTAGTCTTAAAACATAAGACTTACACTTCGTCTTAAGGTGTTAGATTTAAGCTTGATTCTAAACTATCAGCTTAAAACGTAGTCTTGAAACATAAGATTGAGACTTAGTCTTAGAGTGTTAGACTTTAGCTAAGCCGTCAATAATTATACTTATTCTTAGCATTACAGTATTAGACTCAACATTCTACGTTTTGTCTAAGATAAAAACAAACAAATTATAAAAGGAACAAAGATAAACACAAAAACTGACTGTACAATATTATGTGATGCTATTGTTAACATAGAAGATAAATGATAATAAAAATAGGTTTTCATCAAAGTTTTTATTTATTAGTTACAATAGAACTGTGAGAGTAGATGTACAGGGACAGTTCTAGATTAAATATTTATAAACTTCTTTTGCTTCATTATAATTCTTTTGTTTTCTCAATTTTAAGGGATTGATCTTTTTTCTCTTAAGATGGCGCTGATAATTGTCAAATCATCAAATTGTATTATCATCTATGTTTTGTGATTGTCTGTTTTTCAATGATGTTTTGTGATTCTCTGTATTTCTAATGATCTTTTGTGATTGTTTGTAATTCAAATGATGTTTTGTGATTGTCGTTATTTCAAATGATGCTTTGTGATTTTCTGTATTTCTAATGATGTTTTGTGATTTTTTGTATTTCAAATGATGTTTTGTTATTGTCTGTATTTCAAATGATGCGTTGTGATCGTCTTTATTTCAAATGATGTTTTGTGATTGCCTTGGTTTCCAATGATGTTTTGTGATTGTCGGTATTTCAAATGATGTTTTGTGATTGTCTTTTTTCAAATGATGTTTTGCTATTGTCTTTATTTCAAATGATGTTTTGTGATCGTCTTTATTTCAAATGATATTTTGTGATTGCCTTGGTTTCCAATGATTTTTGTGATTGTCTTTATTTCAAAGGATGTTTTCTGTTTGCCTTGATTTCCAATGATGATTTGTGATTGC
>MJUT01021399.1:214666-227771 GCA_002080005.1 Gigantidas platifrons | reverse complement strand
GTCTTCATTGGACATTAACCATATAAATTGTTCTCTAATAAGTAATATCTAAATGTTTAAAGTTATAATTATTATTATTTATAAGATGAATAAATGGTGTTCTCACATTTTGAAGTGTTTCACATTTTAATAAGTGAATTTCATCTTCAACTTCCTTTAAACATAATTTACAATTTTTTCTTTTGCCTGAAGCCCTCCTCTTTCTATTTCTAAATTATGATTACTTATTCTTAATTTTGAGAGTAAAATTCTTTGTTCATAATTTTTTTCTAGATAAATAGGGTGCTAGACTTATGTTATTCTTAAATAATCTATATGTTCTTAATTGATTTCCAAAATCCTTATTAATTTTATCATCATGTAAAGATAGGAATCACAGTCTATTTTAATTAGATGTAAGCTTAGTGTACAAGAAATGTTTTAAATTTGTTTTTGAGTTCATAACAAATCTTAAGTCAAGTTTTAAATATTTTAATAAGGACAGGATAGTACTACCAACTTTTCTTATTCTGATTTTTTTTTATAACATTTCCATATAAAATTAGATGTTTATTCCATAAATTCTGAGTTAAATATTACATGTAAAGCTATATGAATAAGAAATATTTGTAATAAAACTGAAGTAACCAAGTGATGTTTTATTTTCATTGTACTATTATACTGCCTATTTGGTGTATTTTCATCATTGCACAGCTATATCATGGTACTTAATGCAGCAACTCATGAAATATTTTATAAGACTACCAACAATATAAGAAAATTGTATTTTTTATCATATTGCACAGTTATATCATGGTACTTAATACAGCAACTCATGAAATATTTTGAGTAACATAAGAAAATTACCTGTAGACATTTTGGGAATAACTTTTAATCAGGGAGTAGACATTTTGGGAAAAAAATGTCTAATTAGCTCAAATTTACCTGTAGACATGTGACATGACCCCATGTTTATCCATCCACAGGGACTCCGATTACTATTTCTGACAAATATGCGCTCTCGGGCAAAAGGAAAAAGAAAACTCATACGAGGGAATATAAGTTCCACCATAATATAAGATCAAAAAGTAGCCATATTATGGAATATTATGTCCACTGGAACTTTTATTGTAATATTTGTTCCTAAAGGAATGTATCATGATACAACCTAATAGAAAAGTACCATTGGAAATTTTGTTATGAGGAACAAATAAACGTTTACAACCGAAGGGGTTATTAATAAACAATAGCCGAGGACAAAATACAAACCAAACCACAGAAACAAACCAACAACAACTAACCGATATAACACAAAAAATCACTCGGGTGGTCCAGAAGAGTAAGCAATTCCTCCCTATTGCAATGCTCCTATGTGTGTCCATCATGAAGTATGGTAGGATATCCGATGAAGGACAAAGGATCTAAAACAGCCTCAGATCATTTGTCATCTGGGTGCTGTCAACCAGCTCATGATATCTGCTGTAGAATTTTTTCTGATTTTAATAAGAATGATTGGAAGCCCCATGGGATATCATGATAACCACTGAAAAAAAACCAAGTAACTTTGCAAATGTCTGAACAGATTTTTTTAATTTGCAAAGAAGAGATATGATTCCAAATTTATCTAATCTTACAAAAAAAAATTGCCTTTGCGGTCCCTTACAATGCAAGCTGCTGTGTCAAAAGAAATAACTGAAATTAAATGGATCTGCAATGTTATGGGATTTTTCTTCAAATTTGGAAAGAAGATTGAAGAAAACATGGGATTCAATATTTAACCAAACTTGGATATATCAGTCACAAGATTCTGTGAACAGAAATAGGTGAAATCAGAGATATAATAACTGAATTTTTGTAATTTGCAGCTGAAATGATATATGGTGTTTTTTTTTTATAGTATGTTATTTAACATTTTCACTCAAGGTTGTTAATTTTTACTTTATCACAAACTTGTTCTTGCCCAGTCTGAGCAAATTCTTTCCAACTTATCCATTTTGTACTTTCCCACCAGGCATGAATAAAAGTTTTTTTTTAAAACAAAATTTATTAATATAATTTTGACAACAACACTAATTTTCACTCAAGTTTTTTTTAAACAACACTATGGAAGCAATTTTGTTTTTAAATTTTTTGTTTAAAAAAGGTTTTTTTAAACAAAATTTATTAATATGATTTTGACAACAAAACTTATCTTCTCTCAAGTTTGTTAATTTTTACTTTCTCTCCAACTTATCCATTTTATACTTTCCCAACTTGCTTTCCCACCAGACATGAATAAAACTTGTTTTAAACAAAATTTATTGATATGATTTTGACAAAAACACTTTGGAAGCAATTTTCACTTAATTCTGACCTTATCCACAAACTTTCTTAACACAATCTGTGTACATTCTGTCCATATTTGTTTAAAAGATATTTATTTACATCTCGGCCTTGAAAAATATATGTTCGAGTTCTTAAAACTACAGTAATGTTAGTCAACTGAAAAGGAAAATACCGAGAGTACCCGAAAAGCCATTCATTTACGCCGCCTCGTAGCAATTTTCATCTCGGCAGGTGCTGATTATAACTGACACAATCGTGTCCCCGACGATAAACCTTGCAACCTTTTGGATATATGTCACCCACGATAGTCAATTGTGTATTAAAAGTAAGAAATTTACCAGCATATTCAATAATAAATTAAACAAAAGATGTTTTCTGTTGTCAAACAGGGACGAGAAATCTTGAAGGTCCATTTTATGAGAGTCATTATTTGTTTGAAAGTGAGAATACCGATGCAAAATTTAAACATTTACGTTCCCGAATGTTCGTAGAAATGACCCTTTCAACAAAATATTACAAATAACCATAATAGAAGCTATAAAGCAACAAATTTCTGAGGCCGTCCTCAGACGTCCATCGCGTCAATATTTACGTCGAAAATCACGTGACAAAAAACGTCAAGTGAACTCTCCTGTGTCGCTGGCTTCCCGGCTGATAGGTAATACACAATAGTCATTTAAATGGGGGTTAGTTGGTAATGGTGTTTAACGCCACTATCAACCAATATTTCAGTTATATAATTAAAAATGGTATATTAAATCTATATATCCTGATACAGTTTAATATGTAGTACGACATGTCTAAATTAATGTCAATAGTAAATAATACCGTCTGGTGTTGGTGTACCTGAATTCCCCATTAAATCAACAATTGAATTACAATATATATTGCAATGTGTAGTCATTTTGTATTTATGTTAAACTATTTAATAGCATCCATTTATAATTTATCTTCAGGTAACATAATCCAATCCCCATAATATTGTATCATCATGGAAGTGGTGGACTTAAACCTTGTATTAAACTCTAAGACGCAAACGTAGTCTTAAAACATACGACTTAAACTTAATCTTAAAACATATGACTTTAACTTAGTCTTAAAGTGTTAGACTTAAACACAGTCTTAAACTATACAACTTAACCTTAGTCTTAAAACATAAGACTTACACTTCGTCTTAAGGTGTTAGATTTAAGCTTGATTCTAAATTATCAGCTTAAAACGTAGTCTTGAAACATAAGATTGAGACTTAGTCTTACAGTGTTAGACTTTAGCTAAGCCGTCAATAATTATACTTATTCTTAGCATTACATTATTAGACTCAACATTCTACGTTTTGTCAAAGATAAAAACAAACAAATTAAAAAAGGAACAAGGATAAAAACAAAAATTGACTGTACAATATTATGTGATGCCATAATTATCATAGAAGATATATGATAATAAAAGAGTTTTCATTTATTAGTTACAATAGAACTGTGATAGTAGATGTACAGAGACAGTTCTAGATTACATATTTATAAACTTCTTTTGCTTCATTATCATTCTTTTGTTTTCTCAATTTTAAGGGATTGATCTTTTCTCTCTTAGGATGGCGCTGATAATTGTCAAATCATCAAATTGTATTATCATCTATGTTTTGTTATTGTCTGTTTTTCAATGATGTTTTGTGATTCTCTGTATTTCTAATGATGTTTTGTGATTGTTTGTAATTCAAATGATGTTTTGTGATTGTCGTTATTTCAAATGATGTTTTGTGATTTTCTGTATTTCTAATGATGTTTTGTGATTGTTTGTATTTCAAATGATGTTTTGTTATTGTCTGTATTTCAAATGATGCTTTGTGATTGTCTTTATTTTAAATGATGTTTTGTGATCGTCCTTTTTTCAAATGATGTTTTCTGATTGTCTTGATTTCCAATGATGATTTGTGATTGTTTTTATTTCAAACGATGTTTTGTCGTCTTTATATCAAATGATCTTTTGTGATTGTCTTTATTTCCAATGATGTTTTGTGATTATCTTTATTTCAAATGATGCTTTGTGTTTATCTTTATTTCTAATGATGCTTTGTTATTGTCTTTGTTTCAAATAATGTTTTGTTATTGTCTTTATTTCATGTGATGCCTTGTGATTGTCAGTATTTCAAATGATGTTTTCTGATTGTCTGTTTTTCATATGATGTTTGTGACTATCTGTATTTCAAGTGATGCTTTGTGATTGCCTTTATTTCAAATAAAACCTGCATGTGTTACAGCCCCGAAAACAATATTAATATACATGAAATATATAAGCAGTTTTATGTTTGATAACTATATCAATATTTAAATAACACGTTTTTCCGAATTATCTACGGGATGTTTATTAAATGTTCAATAAATACTTCTTTAGATATCAAGAACATTACAATTACAGATTCTTGTTAAACAACGAAGTCCACGTGTTAAATAAAAACAAATGTGAAATACTAATGATAGACAACACTATGTGAATGTACACAATTTATTCTTTTGTTGTAGTAAAATGTCACGATTACTTTTATGTTTACCATGTTTATTGTGATAGCACGTAATACTAGAAAGAAGTCGTACAAAACGTCCATCAAAACATGATATAATGACTTCAAAGCGTTAACTGCCGGCGCGGTATTATGATTATAAATGTCTGAACATGTCAAAGTAAATCTTTACTGTAATTGACTTATAGCAAAGCATGAAATGGTGACTTAAACAGTGTAAATATAATGCCGCGGTATTATGGATTATAAAAGTTTTTATAAACTTAATTAACCTATTTCAATTTGTATTAGGTGCATTATCTTGTGTTCGTTGTATTGTACACACAATCACTAGTACTAATGTTGCAATATCAAATATCAACAACCAAACAGTCTACCGTTCCGTTGTTTATATAGTATATTCTTTTATGTGTTCCTTGTATTTTACACACACATTCCTGTACTAAAGTCACAATACTATGCTTGACTAGATCTTTCTACTGTTGATTCGTTTAGTCACACACTAATATGTCATGAAGCTTCGTTCATATCTATTTTAATAAATAAATTCTAAAATTAATATGATTTTTGTATATGATACTAACAACGACTATTTTTGTAAGTTTCTATTCACTGTTTATATCGGTTGATTCCAATAAAGCATATGTTGACTGCTTTTATGGTTAATTATTGATTTAGATCAGTTTTACAAACAAGTACATCTATAAAAGTTTGCTTACTGTTTAAATTTACTACACTATGTTACAGTAATTATACTTACCGGCTTTTTCCGCTGTAAAGAAATAATCACATTATAATATTAAAATGTAACAACAAAGTATAACAGTATATAATAGTACGTTGTGATAATGCTGGTATACATAGGTAATACACAATAGTCATTTAAATGGGGGTTAGTTGGTAATGGTGTTTAACGCAACTTTCAAACAATATTTCAGTTATATAACTTAAAATGGGACATTAAATCTATATATCCTGATACAGTTTAATATGTAGTACGACATGTCTAAATTAATGTCAATAGTAAATAATACCGTCTGGTGTTGGTGTACCTGAATTTCCCATTAAATCAACAATTGAATTGCAATATATATTGTAATGTGTAGTCATTTGGTATTTATGTTAAACTCTTTAATAGCATCCATTTATAATTTATCTTCAGGTAACATAATCCAATCCCCATAATATTGTATCCTCATGGAAGTGGTGGACATAAACCTTGTATTAAACTATAAGACTCAAACGTAGTCTTAAAACATACGACTTAAACTTAGTCTTAAAGTGTTAGACTTAAACACAGTCTTAAACTATACAACTTAACCTTAGTCTTAAAACATAAGACTTACACTTCGTCTTAAGGTGTTAGATTTAAGCTTGATTCTAAACTATCAGCTTAAAACGTAGTCTTGAAACATAAGATTGAGACTTAGTCTTACAGTGTTAGACTTTAGCTAAGCAGTCAATAATTATACTTATTCTTTGCATTACAGTATTAGACTCAACATTCTACGTTTTGTCTAAGATAAAAACAAACAAATTATAAAAGGAACAAGGATAAACACAAAAACTGACTGTACAATATTATGTGATGCCATAATTATCATAGAAGATATATGATAATAAAAGAGTTTTCATTTATTAGTTACAATAAAACTGTGATTGTAGATGTACAGAGACAGTTCTAGATTACATATTTATAAACTTCTTTTGATTCATTATCATTCTTTTGTTTTCTCAATTTTAAGGGATTGATCTTTTCTCTCTTAGGATGGCGCTGATAATTGTCAAATCATCAAATTGTATTATCATCTATGTTTTGTGATTGTTTGTTTTTCAATGATGTTTTGTGATTTTCTGTATTTCTAATGATGTTTTGTGATTGTTTGTATTTCAAATGATGTTTTGTTATTGTCTGTATTTCAAATGATGCTTTGTGATTGTCTGTATTTCAAATGATGCTTTGTGATTGTCTTTATTTCAAATGATGTTTTGTGATTGCCTTGGTTTCCAATGATGTTTTGTGGTTGTCTTTATTTTAAATGATGTTTTGTGATCGTCTTTTTTTCAAATGATGTTTTCTGATTGCCTTGATTTCCAATGATGATTTGTGATTGTTTTTATTTCAAACGATGTTTTGTCGTCTTTATATCAAATGATCTTTTGTGATTGTCTTTATTTCCAATGATGTTTTGTGATTATCTATATTTCAAATGATGCTTTGTGTTTATCTTTATTTCTAATGATGCTTTGTTATTGTCTTTGCTTCAAATAATGTTTTGTTATTGTCTTTATTTCATGTGAAGCCTTGTGATTGTCAGTATTTCAAATGATGTTTTCTGATTGTCTGTTTTTCAAATAAAACCTGCATGTGTTACAGCCCCGAAAAGAATATTAATATAAATAAAATATATAAGCAGTTTTATGTTTGATAACTATATCAATATTTAAATAACACGTTTTTCCGAATTATCTACGGGATTTTTATTAAATGTTCTATAAATACTTCTTTAGATATCAAGAACATTACAATTACAGATTCTTGTTAAACAACGAAGTCCACGTGTTAAATAAAAACAAATGTGAAATACTAATGATAGACAACACTACGTGAATGTACACATTTTATTGTTTTGTTGTAGTAAAATGTCACGATTACATTTATGTTTATCATGTTTATTGTGATAGCACGTAATAATAGAAAGAAGTCGTACAAAACGTCCAACAAAACATGATATAATGACTTCAAAGCTTTAGCTGCCAGCGCTGTATTATGATTATAAAAGTCTGAACATGTCAAAGTAAATCTTTACTGTAATTGACTAATAGCAAAGCATGAAATGGTGACTTAAACAGTGTAAATATAATGCACCGGTATTATGGATAATAAAAGTTTTTATAAACTTAATTAACCTATTTCAATTTGTATTAGGTACATTATCTTGTGTTCGTTGTATTGTACACACAATCCCTAGTACTAATGTTGCAATATCACATATCAACAACCAAACAGTCTACCGTTCAGTTGTTTATATAGTATATTCTTTTATGTGTTCCTTGTATTTTACACACACATTCCTGTACTAAAGTCACAATATAATGCTTGACTAGATCTTTCTACTGTTGATTCGTTTAGTCACACACTAATATGTCATGAAGCTTCGTTCATATCTATTTTAATAAATACATTCTAAAATTAATATGATTTTTGTGTATGATACTAACAACAACTATTTTGTAAGTTTCTATTCACTGTTTATATCGGTTGATTCCAATAAAGCATATGTTGACTGCTTTTATGGTTAATTATTGATTTAGATCAGTTTTACACACAAATACATCTATAAAAGTGTGCTTACTATTTAAATATACTACACTATGTTACAGTAGTTATACTTACCAACCATTTTCGCTGTAAAGACATAATTACAGAATAATATTAAAATGTAACAAGAAAGTATTACAGTATATAATAGTACGTTATGATAATGCTGGTATACATAGGTAATACACAGTAGTCATTTAAATGTGGGTTAGGTGGTAGTGGTATTTAACGCCACTTTCAAACAATATTTCAGTTATATAATTCAAAATGGGACATTAAATCTATATATCCTGATACAGGTTAATATGTAGTACGCATGTCTAAGTTAATATTAATAGCAAATAATACCGTCTGGTGTTGGTGTACCTGAATTCCCCAATAAATCAACAATTGAATTCCAATATATATTGTAATGTGTAGTCATTTTGTATTTAGGTTAAACTATTTAATAGCATCCATTTATAATTTATCTTCAGGTAACATAATCCAATCCCCATAGTATTGTATCCTCATGGAAGCCTTGTATTAAACTATAAGACTCAAACGTAGTCTTAAAATATACGACTTAAGCTTAGTCTTAAAACATATGACTTAACCTTAGTCTTAAAGTGTTATATTTAAGCCTAAGGTTAAGCTATCAGCTTAAAACGTAGTCTTGAAATATAAGATTGAGACATAGTCTTACAGTGTTAGACTTTAGCTAAGCCGTCAATAATTATACTTATTCTTAGCATTACAGTATTAGACTCAACATTCTACGTTTTGTCTAAGATAAAAACAAACAAATTATAAAAGGAACAAAGATAAACACAACAACTGACTGTACAATATTATGTGATGCCATAATTATCATAGAAGATAAATGATAATAAAAGAGTTTGTATTTATTAGTTATAATAGAACTGTGATAGTAGATGTACAGAGACAGTTCTAGATTACATATTTATAAACTTATTTTGCTTCATTATCATTCTTTTGTTTTCTCAATTTTAAGGGATTGATCTTTTCTGTTTTAGGATGGAGCTGATAATTGTAAAATCATCAAATTGTATTATCATCTATGTTTTGTGATTGTCTGTTTTTTAATGATGTTTTGTGATTCTCTCTATTTCTAATTATGTTTTGTGATTGTTTGTAATTCAAATGATGTTTTGTGATTGTCTGTATTTCAAATGATGCTTTGTGATTTTCTGTAATTCTAATGATGTTTTTTGATTGTTTGTATTTCAAATGATGTTTTTGTATTGTCTGTATTTCAAATGATGTTTTGTGAACGTCTTTATTTCAAATGATGTTTTGTGAACGTCTTTATTTCAAATGATGTTTTGTGAACGTCTGTATTTCAAATGATGCTTTGTGATTGGCTTTATTTCAAATGATGCTTTGTGAACGTCTTTATTTCAAATGATGTTTTGTAATTGACTTGGTTTCCAATGATGTTTTTTTTGTTTGTCTTTATTTTAAATGATGTTTTGTGATCGTCTTTTTTTCAAATGAAGTTTTCTGATTGCCTTGATTTCCAATGATGATTTGTGATTGTTTTTATTTCTAACGATGTTTTGTCGTCTTTATATCAAATGATCTTTTGTGATTGTCTTTATTTCAAATGAATTTTTGTGATTATCTTTATTTCAAATGATGCTTTGTGTTTATCTTTATTTCTAATGATGCTTTGTTATTGTCTTTGTTTCAAATAATGTTTTATTATTGTCTTTATTTCATGTGATGCCTTGTTATTGTCAGAATTTCAAATGATGTTTTCTGATTGTCTGTTTTTCAGATGATGTTTGTGACTATCTGTATTTCAAGTGATGTTTTGTGATTGCCTTTATTTCAAATAAAACCTGCATATGTTACAGCCCCGAAAACAATATTAATATAAATAAAATATATAAGCAGTTTTATGTTTGATAACTATATCAATATTTAAATAACACGTTTTTCCGAATTATCTACGGGATTTTTATTAAATGTTCAATAAATACTTCTTTAGATATCAAGAACATTACAATTACAGATTCTTGTTAAACAACGAAGTCCACGTGTTAAATAAAAACAAATGTGAAATACTAATGATAGACAACACTATGTGAATGTACACATTTTATTGTTTTGTTGTAGTAAAATGTCACGATTACATTTATGTTTACCATGTTTATTGTGATAGCACGTAATAATAGCAAGAAGTCGTACAAAACGTCCAACAAAACATGATATAATGACTTCAAAGCGTTAACTGCCGGCGCGGTATTATGATTATAAATGTCTGAACATGTCAAAGTAAATCTTTACTGTAATTGACTTATAGCAAAGCATGAAATGGTGACGTAAACAGTGTAAATATAATGACGCGGTATTATGGATTATAAAAGTTTGTATAAACTTAATTAACCGCATTTCAATTTGTATTAGGTACATTATCTTGTGGTCGTTGTATTGTACACACAATCACTAGTACTAATGTTGCAATATCAAATATCAACAACCAAACAGTCTACCGTTCAGTTGTTTATATAGTATATTCTTTTATGTGTTCCTTGTATTTTACACACACATTCCTGTACTAAAGTCACAATATAATGCTTGACTAGATCTTTCTACTGCTGATTCGTTTAGTCACACACTAATATGTCATGAAGCTTCGTTCATATCTATTTTAATAAATAAACTCTAAAATTAATACGATTGTTGTGCATGATACTAACAACAACTATTTTTGTAAGTTTCTATTCACTGTTTATATCGGTTGATTCCAATAAAGCATATGTTGACTGCTTTTATGGTTAATTATTGAATTAGATCAGTTTTACACACACATACATCTATTAAAGTGTGCTTACTATTTAAATATACTACACTATGTTACAGTAATTATACTTACCGACATCTTTCCCTGTAAAGACATAATTACAGTATATTATTAAAATGTAACAAGAAAGTATTACAGTATATAATAGTACGTTATGATAATGCTGGTATACATAGGTAATACACAATAGTCATTTAAATGTGGGTTAGGTGGTAGTGGTATTTAACGCCACTTTCAAACAATATTTCAGTTATATAATTCAAAATGGGACATTAAATCTATATATCCTGATACAACTTAATATGTAGTTCGCATGTCTAAGTTAATGTTAATAGTAAATAATAACGTCTGGTGTTGGTGTACCTGAATTCCCCAATAGATCAACAGTTGAATTACAATATATATTGTAATGTGTAGTCATTTTGTATTTAGGTTCAACTATTTAATAGCATCCATTTATAATTTATCTTCAGGTAACATAATCCAATCCCCATAGTATTGTATCCTCATGGAATCCTTGTATTAAACTATAAGACTCAAACGTAGTCTTAAAATATACGACTTAAGCTTAGTCTTAAAACATATGACTTAACCTTAGTCTTAAAGTGTTAGATTTAAGCCTAAGTTTAAGCTATCAGCTTAAAACGTAGTCTTGAAATATAAGATTGAGACATAGTCTTACAGTGTTAGACTTTAGCTAAGCCGTCAATAATTATACTTATTCTTAGCTTTACAGTATTAGACTCAGCATTCTACGTTTTGTCTAAGATAAAAACAAACAAATTATAAAAGGAACAAAGATAAACACAAAAACTGACTGTACAATATTATGTGATGCCATAATTATCATAGAAGATAAATGATAATAAAAGAGTTTTTATTTATTAGTTATAATAGAACTGTGATAGTAGATGTACAGAGACATTTCTAGATTACATATTTATAAAACTTCTTTTCTTCATTATCATTCTTTTGTTTTCTCAATTTTAAGGGATTGATCTTTTCTGTTTTAGGATGGAGCTGATAATTGTAAAATCGTCAAATTGTATTATCATCTCTGTTTTTTAATGATGTTTTGTGATTCTCTGTATTTCTAATTATGTTTTGTGATTGTTTGTAATTCAAATGATGTTTTGTGATTGTCGTTATTTCAAATGATGTTTTGTGAATTTCTGTATTTCTAATGATGTTTTTTGATTGTTTGTATTTCAAATGATGTTTTTGTATTGTCTGTATTTCAAATGATGCTTTGTGATTTTCTTTATTAAGAATGATGTTTTGTGATCGTCTTTATTTCAAATGATGTTTTCTGATTGCCTTGATTTCCAATGATGATTTGTGATTGTTTTTATTTCTAACGATGTTTTGTCGTCTTTATATCAAATGATCTTTTGTGATTGTCTTTATTTCAAATGCATTTTTGTGATTATCTTTATTTCAAATGATGCTTTGTGTTTATCTTTATTTCTAATGATGCTTTGTTATTGTCTTTGTTTCAAATAATGTTTTGTTATTGTCTTTATTTCTTGCGATGCCTTGTGATTGTCAGAATTTCAAATGATGTTTTCTGATGGTCTGTTTTTCAGATGATGTTTGTGACTATCTGTATTTCATGTGATGTTTTGTGATTGCCTTTATTTCAAATAAAACCTGCATATGTTACAGCACCGAAAACAATATTAATATAAATAAAATATATAAGCAGTTTTATGTTTGATAACTATATCAATATTTAAATAACACGTTTTTCCGAATTATCTACGGGATTTTTATTAAATGTTCAATAAATACTTCTTTAGATATCAAGAACATTACAATTACAGATTCTTGTTAAACAACGAAGTCCACGTGTTAAATAAAAACAAATGTGAAATACTAATGATAGACAACACTATGTGAATGTACACATTTTATTGTTTTGTTGTAGTAAAATGTCACGATTACATTTATGTTTACCATGTTTATTGTGATAGCACGTAATAATAGCAAGAAGTCGTACAAAACGTCCAACAAAACATGATATAATGACTTCAAAGCGTTTACTGCCGGCGCGGTATTATGATTATAAATGTCTGAACATGTTAAAGTAAATCTTTACTGTAATTGACTTATAGCAAAGCATGAAATGGTGACTTAAACAGTGTAAATATAATGC
>MJUT01021399.1:183114-195043 GCA_002080005.1 Gigantidas platifrons | reverse complement strand
TCAACCTTAAACTTAGTCTGACACTAATAGACTCAAACTTAGTCTGAGACTATACGACTTAAACTAAGTCTTAAACTATAAGAATGAAACTTAGTCTAAAAGTGTTAGAATCGAACTTAGTCTTAATAAGTTAGACTTAAACTATAAGACTAAATCTTAGTCATCAAGGCCTAGACTTAAACTTAGTCATAAACTATCTGTTTAAAACGTAGTCTTGAAATATAAGATGGAGACTTAGTCTTAAAGTGTTAGTCTTTATCTAAGCCTTGAAGAGTTATGCTTATTCTTAGCATTAAAGTGTAAAACAGTCCAAGTTTTGTCTAGTATAAAAGCAAACAAATTACAAAAAAACACAGATAAACACAAAAACTGACTGTAGATTATTAAGTGATGTTATAGAAGATAAATAATAATAAAAATAAGCTTACAACAAGATATTTTCATTTATTTGTTACAATAGAACTGTGATAGTAGATGTACAGAGACAGTTCTAGATTACATATTTATAAACTTCTTTTGCTTCATTATCATTCTTTTGTTTTCTCAATTTTAAGGGATTGATATTTTCTGTTGTAGGATGGCGCTGATAATTGTAAAAGTATCAAATTGTATTAACATCTATGTTTTGTGATTGTCTTTTTCTTAAATGATGTTGTTCGATTGTCTATTTCAAATGATGTTTTGTAATTGCGTTTATTTCAAATGATGTTTTGTGATTGTCTTTATTTCACATGATCCATTATGATTGTGTGTATTTCCCAATGATGTTTTGTGATTGTGTTTCCAATGATGTTTTGTCATTGTCTGTATTTTCAAAGATGTTTTGTGATCGTCTTTATTCCAAATAATGTTCAGTGATCGTCTTTATTTCAAATGATGCTTTGTGCTTGCCTTTATTTCAAAAGCTCTTTTGTGATTGTCTTAATTTCAAATGATGTTTTGTGATCGTATTAATTTCAAATGATGCTTTCTGATTGTCTTTATTTCAAATAATGTTTTGTGATTGTCTTTATTTCAAATGACGTTTTGTGATTACCTTTATTTCTAGTGATATTTTGTAATTGTCATTTTTTAATGATGTTTGTGATTGTCTTTATTTCAATTGATGTTTTGTGATTGACTTTATTTCAAATTATGTTTTGCGATTGTGTTTATATTCAAAGATGTTTTGTGACTGTCTTTATTTCAAACGATGCTTTGTGATTGCCTTAATTTGAAATGATGTTTTGTGATTGTTTGTATTTTAAATGATGTTTTGTGATAACCTTGTTTTGCGATTTTCTGTATTTCAAGAGATGCTTTGTGATTGCCTTTATTTCAAATGAACTTTTGTGATTTTCTTTATTTCAAATGATGCTTTGTGATTGCCTTTATTTCAAATGATGCTTTGTTATTGTCTTTATTTCAAATGATGTTTTGTCATTGTCTTTATTCCAAACGATGTTTTGTCATTGTCTGTATTTCAAATAATATTTTGTTATTGTATTTATTTCAAATGATCTTTTGTGATTTTTGTTTTTGTTTTAAAAGATGTTTTGTGATTGTCTTTATTACAAATGCTGTTTCATGATTGTCTTTAGTTCAAAGGATGCCTTGTGATTATCTGTATTTCAAATTATGTCTTGTGATCGTCTTTAATTCAATTGATGCTTTGTGCTTTCCTTTATTTCAAAAGCTCTTTTGTGATTGTCTTAATTTCAAATGATGTTTTGTGATTGCCTTTATTTCAAACGATGCTTTGTGATTGCCTTAATTTGAAATGATGTTTTGTGAATGTTTCTATTTTAAATAATGTTGTGTTGTTGTCTTTATTTCAAATGATGTTTTCTGATTGTTTTTATTTGAAATTATGTTTTGTGATAACCTTGTTTTGTGATTGTCTGTATTTCAAGTGATGCTTTGTGATTGCCTTTATTTCAAATGATGTTTTGTGATTGTCTTTATTTCAAACGATGCTTTGTGATAGCCTTAATTTGAAATGATGTTTTGTGAATGTTTGTATTTTAAATAATGCTGTGTTGTTGTCTTTATTTCAAATGATGTTTTCTGTTTGTTTTTATTTGAAATGATGTTTTGTGATAGCCTTGTTTTGTGATTGTCTGTATTTCAAGTGATGTTTTGCGATTGTGTTTATTTTCAAAGATGTTTTGTGATTGTCTTTATTTCAAACGATGCTTTGTGATTGCCTTAATTTGAAATGATGTTTTGTGATTGTCTTTATTTCAAATGATGTTTTGCGATTGTGTTTATTTTCAAAGATGTTTTGTGATTGTCTTTATTTCAAACGATGCTTTGTGATTGCCTTAATTTGAAATGATGTTTTGTGATTGTTTGTATTTTAAATGATGTTTTGTGATAACCTTGTTTTGCGATTGTCTGTATTTCAAGAGATGCTTTGTGATTGCCTTTATTTCAAATGATCTTTTGTGATTTTCTTTATTTCAAATGATGCTTTGTGATTGCCTTTATTTCAAATGATGCTTTGTGATTGTCTTTATTTCAAATGATGTTTTGTCATTGTCTTTATTTCAAACGATGTTTTGTCATTGTCTTGATTTCAAACGATGTCTTGTTATTTTCTTTATTTCAAATGATGCTTTGTGATTGTATGTATTTCAAATAATGTTTTGTTATTGCATTTATTTCAAATGATCTTTTGTTATTTTTGTTTTTGTTTTAAAAGATGTTTTGTGATTGTCTTTATTACAAATGATGCTTTGTGATTATCTTTATTTCAAATAATGTTTTGTGATTGTCTTTATTTCAAACGATGTTTTGTGATTGCCTTGATTTCCAATGATATCTTGTGATTGTCTTTATTTCAGCTGCTGTTTTGTGATTGTCTTTAGTTCAAATGATGCTTTGTAATTTTCTGTATTTCAAATAATGTTGTGTTATTGTCTTTATTTCAAATAATGCTTTGTGTTTGTCTTTCTTTCAAATGATGCTTTGTGATTGTCGTGATTTGCAATGACGTTTTGTGATTGTCTTTATTTCAAATGGTGTTTTGTGATTGTCTTCATTTCAAACGATGCTTTGTCATTGTTTTGATTTCAAACGATGTAGTGTGATTTTCTTTTTTCAAATGATGCTCTGTGATTATCTTTATTTCTAATGATGTTTTGTGATTATCTTTATTTCAAACGATGTTTTGTTATTGTCTTTATTTCAAACAATGTTTTGTGATTGTCTTTATTTCAAACCATGCTTTATGATTGCCTTGATTTCCAATGATGCCTTGTTATTATCTTTATTTCAAATAATGTTTTGTGATTGTCTTTATTTCAAATTCTGTTTTGTGATTGTCTTTAGTTCAAATGATGCTTTGTGATTATGTGTATTCCAAATGATGTTTTGTGATTGTATTTATTTCAAATGATGTTTTATGATTGTCTTTATTTCAAATGATGTTTTGTGATTGTCTTTATTTCAAAAGATGTTTTATGATTGCCTTGATTTCCAATGATGCCTTGTGAATACCGTTATTTCAAATGATGTTTTGTAATTGTCTTTATTTCAAATGATTTTTTGTGATTGTCTTAATTTCAAATGATGTTTTGTGATCGTATTTATTTCAAATGATGCTTTGTGATTGTATTTATTTCAAATAATGTTTTGTGTTTGTCTTTTTTTCAAATAATGTTTTGTGATTGCCTTTATTTCAAATTATGTTTTGTGTATTTCTTTATTTCAAACGATGTTTTTTGATTGCCTTTATTTCAAATGATATTTTGTGATTGTCTTAATTTCAAATGATGCTTTGTGATCGTATTTATTTCAAATGATGCTTTGTGATGGTATTTATTTCAAATAATGTTTTGTGTTTGTCTTTATTTCAAATAATGTTTTGTGATTGCCCTTATTACAAATGATGTTTTGTTTATTTCTTTATTTCAAAAGATATTTTTTCATTGTCTTTATTTGAAATGATAGTTTGTGATTGCGTTGATTTCCAATGATGCCTTGTGATTATCTTTATTTCATATGATGCTTTGTGATTGCCTTGATTTCCAATGATGCCTTGTGATTATCTTTATTTCAAATGATATTTTGTGATTGTCTTTATTTCAAGCGATGTTTTTTATTGTCTTTATTTCAAACGATGTTTTGTGATTGTCTTTATTTCAAACCATGCTTTATCATTGCCTTGATTTCCAATGATGCCTTGTGATTACCGTTATTTCAAATGATTTTTTGTGATTGTCTTAATTTCAAATGATGTTTTGTGATTGTCTTTATTTCAAACGATGTTTTTTTATTGTCTTAATTTCAAATGATATTTGGTGATTGTTTTTATTTCAAATGATGTTTTGTGATTGTCTTTATTACAAATGATGCTTTCTGATTATTTCTATTTCAAATGATGTTTTGTGATTATCTTTATTTCAAACGATGTTTTTTGATTGTCTTCATTTCAAATGATGTTTTGTGATTGTCTTAATTACAAATGATACTTTGTGATTATTTGTATTTCTAATGATGTTTTGTTATTGTCTTTATTTCAAACGATGTTTTGTTATTGTCTTTATTTCAAACGATGTTTTGTGATTGTCTTTATTTCAAACGATGTTTTATGAGTGCCTTGATTTCCAATGATGCCTTGTGATTACCGTTATTTCAAATGATGTTTTGTAATTGTCTTTATTTCAAATGATTTTTTGTGATTGTCTTAATTTCAAATGATGTTTTGTGATCGTATTTATTTCAAATCTTGCTTTTTGAATGTATTTATTTCAAATAATGTTTTGTGATTACCTTTATTTCTAGTGATATTTTGTTATTGTCTTTTTTAATGATGTTTTGTGATTGTCTTCATTTCAAATGATTGTTTGTGATTGTCTTTATTTCAAATGATGTTTTTTGATTGTCTTTATTTCAAATGATGTTTTGTGATTGTCTTAATTACAAATGATGCTTTGTGATTATTTGTATTTCTAAAGATGTTTTGTGATTGTCTTTATTTCAAACGATGTTTTGTTATTGTCTTTATTTCAAACGATGTTTTGTGATTGTCTTTATTTCAAACGATGTTTTATGATTGCCTTGATTTCCAATGATGCCTTGTGATTACCGTTATTTCAAATGATGTTTTGTGATTGTCTTTATTTCAAATGATTTTTTGTGATTGTCTTAATTTCAATTGATGTTTTGTGATCGTGTTTATTTCAAATTATGCTTTGTGATTGTATTTATTTCAAATAATGTTTTGTGATTGTTTTTATTTCAAATGATGTTTTGTGATTACCTTTATTTCTAGTGATATTTTGTTATTGTCTTTTTTTAATGATGTTTTGTGATTGTCTTCATTTCAAAGATGTTTTGTGATTTTCTTTATTTCAAACGATGCTTTGTGATTGCCTTAATTTGAAATGATGTTTTGTGATTGTTTGTATTTTAAATAATGTTGTGTTATTGTCTTTATTTCAAATGATCTTTTTGTGATTATCTTTATTTCAAATGATGCTTTGTGATTATGTGTATTTCAAATGATGTTTTCTGATTGTCTTTATTTCAAATGATGTTTTGTGATTGTCTTTATTTCAAACGATGTTTTGTCATTATCTTGATTTCAAACGATGTCTTGTGATTGTCTTAATTACAAATGATGCTTTGTGATTATTTGTATTTCTAATGATGTTTTGTGATTGTCTTTATTTCAAACGATGTTTTGTTATTGTCTTTATTTCAAATAATGTTTTGTTATTGTATTTATTTCAAATGATCTTTTGTGATTTTTGTTTTTGTTTTCAAAGATGTTTTGTGATTTTCTTTATTACAAATGATGCTTTGTGATTATCTTTATTTCAAATAATGTTTTGTGATTGTCTTTATTTGATTTTTGTTTTGTGATTGTCTTTATTTCAAACGATGTTTTTTGATTGTCTTTATTTCAAATGATGTTTTGTGATTGTCTTAATTACAAGTGATGCTTTGTGATTATTTGTATTTCTAATGATGTTTTGTGATTGTCTTTATTTCAAACGATGTTTTTTTATTGTCTTTATTTCAAATGATGTTTTGCGATTGTCTTTATTTCAAACGATGTTTTATGATTGCCTTGATTTCCAATGATGCCTTGTGATTACCTTTATTTCTAGTGATATTTTGTTATTGTATTTTTTTAATGATGTTTTGTGATTGCCTTCATTTCAAAGATGTTTTTTGATTTTCTTTATTTCAAACGATGCTTTGTGATTGCCTTAATTTGAAATGATGTTTTGTGATTGTTTGTATTTTAAATAATGTTGTGTTATTGTCTTTATTTCAAATGATGTTTTGTGATTGTCTTTATTTCAAACGATGTTTTTTGATTGTCTTTATTTCAAATGATGTTTTGTGATTGTCTATATATCAAATGATGTTTCATGATTGTCTTTAGTTCAAAGGATGCGGTGTGATTATCTGTATTTCAAATGATGTCTTGTGATTTTCTTTACTTCAAATGATGTTTTATGATTGTCTTTATTTCAAACGATGCTTTGTAATTTTATGTATTTCAAACGATGTTTTATGATTTACTTTATTTCAAATGATGCTTTGTGATTGCCGTGATTTCCAATGACGTTTTGTGATTGTCTTTATTTCAAATGATGTTTTGTGATTGTCTTCATTTCAAATGATGTTTTGTGATTGTCTTTATTTCAAATGATGTTTTGTGATGGTCTTTGTTTCAAATGATGCTATGTGATTGCCTTTATTTCAAATAATGTTTTGTGATTATCTGTATTTCAAATGATGTCTTGTGATTTTCTCTACTTCAAACGATGTTTTATGATTGTCTTTATTTCAAACGATGTTCTGTGATTGCCTTGATTTCCGATGATATTTTGTGATTGTCTTTATTTCAAATGCTGTTTTGTGGTTGTCATTAGTTAAAATGATGCTTTGTAATTGTCTGTATTTCAAAAACTGTTTTGTTATTGACTTTATTTCAAGTGATGCTTTGTGATTGTCTTTTTTCCAAATGATCTTTTGTGATTTTCCTTATTTCAAACGATGTTTTTTATTTTCTTTATTTCAAATGATGTTTTGTGATTTTCTTTATATCAAATGATGCTTTGTTATTGCCATGATTTCCAGTGACGTTTTGTGATTGTTTTTATTTCAAACGATGACTTGTCATTGTCTTGATTTCAAACGATGTGTTGTGATTTACTTTATTTCAAATGATGCTCTGTGATTACATTTATTTCAAATCATGTTTTGTGATTGTCTTTATTTCAAACGATGTTTTATGATTGCCTTGATTTTCAATGAGGCCTTGTGATTATCTTTATTTCAAATAATGTTTGGTGATTGTCTTTATTTCAAGTGATGCTTTGTGATTGTCTTTCTTTCAAATGATCTTCAAGCGATGTTTTGTGATTTTCTTTATATCAAATGATGCTTTGTGATTGCCGTGATTTACAATGACGTTTTGTGATTGTCTTTATTTCAAATGATGTTTTGTGATTGTCTTTATTTCAAATGATGCTCTGTGATTACATTTATTTCAAATCATGCTTTGTGATTGTATTTATTTCAAACGATGTTTTATGATTGCCTTGATTTCCAATGAGGCCTTGTGATTATCTTTATTTCAAATAATGTTTTTTGATTGTCTTTATTTCAAACGATGTGTTGTGATTGTCTTTATTTCAAACGATGTTTTTTCATTGTCTTTGTTTCAAATGATATTTTGTGTTTGTCTTTATTTCAAAGTCTGTTTTGTTATTGTCTTTAGTTCAATTAATGCTTTGTGATTATTTGTATTTCAAATGATGTTTTGTGATTGTCTTTATTTCAAACGATTCTTTTTTATTGTCTTTATTTCAAACGATGTTTTATGATTGTCTTTAATTCAAACGATGTTTTATGATTGCCTTGATTTCTAATGATGCCTTGTGGTTACCGTTATTTCAAATAATGTCTTGTGATTGTCTTTAGTTCAAATGATGCTTTGTGATTATGTGTATTTCAAATGATGTTTTGTGATTGTCTTTATTACAAATGATACTTTGTGATCATTTGTATTTCAAAAGATGGTTTGTGATTGTCTTTATTTCAGGTGATGTCTTGTGATCGCCTTTATTTCAAACGATAGTTTATGATTGTCTTGATTTCAAATGATGCATTCTGATTATCTTTATTTCAAATAATGTTTTGTGATTGCCTTTATTTCAAATAATGTTTTGTGATTGTCTTTATTTCAAATGATGTTTTGTTATTGTCTTTATTTCAAACGATGCTTAGTCATTGTCTTGATATCCTACGATGTGTTGTGATTGTCTTTATTTCAAACGATGTTTTTGATTGTCTTTATGTCAAATGATATTTTGTGATTGTCTTTATTTCAAATGCTGTTTTGTGATTGTCTTTAGTTCAAATGATGCTTTGTGATTATGTGTATTTGAAATGACGTTTTGTGATTGTTTTTATTTCAAATGATGTTTTGTGATTGTCTTTACTACAAATGATGCTTTCTGATTATTTGTATTTCAAATGATGTTTTGTGATTGTCTTTATTTCAAATGAAGTTTTGTGATGGTCCATATTACAAATGATGCTTTGTGATTATTTGTATTTCAAATGATGTTTTGTGATTGTCTTTATTACAAACGATGTTTTATGATTGCCTTGATTTCCAATGATGCCTTGTGATTATCTTTTTTTCAAATAATGCTTTGTGATTGTCTTTATTTCAACCGATATTTTGTCTTGTCTTCATTTCAAATGATAGTTTGTGATTGCATTGATTTCCAATGATGTTTTGTGATTATCTTTATTTCATATGATGCTCTGTGATTGCCTTGATTTCCAACAATGCCTTGTCATTATCTTTATTTCAAATAATGCTTTGTGATTGTCTTCATTTCAAATGATGTTTTGTGATTGTCTTTATTTCAAACGATGTTTTTTTGATTGTCTTTGTTTCAAATGATATTTTGTGTTTGTCTTTATTTCAAAGGCTGTTTTGTTATTGTCTTTAGTTCAATTAATGCTTTGTGATTATGTGTATTTCAAATGATGTTTTGTGATTGTCTTTACTTCAATCGATGTTTTATGATTGTCTTCATTTCAAACGATGTTTTTTTTATATTCTTTATTACAAACGATGTTTTGTGATTTTCTTTATTTCAAATGATGTTTTGTGATTGTCTTTATTTCAAACGATGCTTAGTCATTGTCTTGATATCATACGATGTGTTGTGATTGTCTTTATTTCAAATGCTGTTTTGTGATTGTCTTTAGTTCAAATGATGCTTTGTTATTATGTGTATTTCAAATGACGTTTTGTGATTGTTTTTATTTCAAATGATGTTTTGTGATTGTTTTTATTACAAATGATGCTTTCTGATTATTTGTATTTCAAATGATGTTTTGTGATTGTCTTTATTTCAAACGATGTTTAATGATTGCCTTGATTTCCAATGATGCCTTGTGATTATCTTTATTTCAAATAATATTTTGGTGATTGTGTTTATTTCAAGTGATGTTTTGTGATCGTCTATTTCACACGATATTTTATGATTGCCGTTATTTCCAATGATGCCTTGTGATTATCTTTTTTTCAAATAATGCTTTGTGATTGCCTTTATTTCAAATGATGTTTTGTGTTTGTTTTTATTTCAAACGATGTTTTTTGTTGTCTTTATTTTAAATGATATTTTTTTATCGTCTTTATTTCAAATGATGTTTTATGATTGTCTTTATTTCAAACGATATTTTGTCATTGTCTTCATTTCAAATGATAGTTTGTGATTGCGTTGATTTCCAATGATGTTTTGTGATTATCTTTATTTCATATGATGCTTTGTGAATGCCTTGGTTTCCAACGATGCCTTGTCATTATCTTTATTTCAAATAATGCTTTGTGATTGTCTTCATTTCAAATGATGTTTTGTGATTGTCTTTATTTCAAACGATGTTTATTGATTGTCTTTGTTTCAAATGATATTTTGTGTTTGTCTTTATTTCAAAGGCTGTTTTGTTATTGTCTTTAGTTCAATTAATGCTTTGTGATTATCGGTATTTCAAATGATGTTTTGTGATTGTCTTCATTTCAAACGATGTTTTGTTATTGTCTTTATTTCAAACGATGCTTAGTCATTGTCTTGATATCATACGATGTGTTGTGATTGTCTTTATTTCAAACGATGTTTTTTGATTGTCTTTATTTCAAATGATATTTTGTGATTGTCTTTATTTCAAATGCTGTTTTGTGATTGTCTTTGGTTCAAATGATGCTTTGTGATTATGTGTATTTCAAATGAAGTTTTGTGATTGTTTTTATTTCAAGTCATGTTCTGTGATTGTCTTTATTACAAATGATGCTTTCTGATTATTTGTATTTCAAATGATGTTTTGTGATTGTCTGTATTTCAAATGCTGTTTTGTGAATGTCTTTAGTTCAAATGATGCTTTGTTATTATGCGTATTTCAAATGACGTTTTGTGATTGTTTTTATTTCAAATGATGTTTTGTGATTGTCTTTATTACAAATGATGCTTTGTGATTATTTGTATTTCAAATGTTGTTTTGTGATTGTCTTTATTTCAAACGATGATTTATGATTGCCTTGATATCCAATGATGCCTTGTGATGATCTTTATTTCAAATAATATTTTGTGATTGTCTTTATTTCAAATAATGTTTTGTGATTGTCTTTATTTCAAACGATGTTTTTTTATTATCTTTATTCGAAATGATATTTTGTTATTGTCTTTATTTCAAATGATATTTTGTGATTGTCTTTAGTTCAAATGATGCTTTGTGATTATGTGTATTTCAAATGACGTTTTGTGATTGTTTTTATTTCAAATGATATTTTGTGATTGTCTTTATTTCAAATGCTGTTTTGTGATTGTCTTTATTACAAATGATGCTTTCTGATTATTTGTATTTCAAATGAAGTTTTGTGATTGTATTTATTTCAAATGAAGTTTTGTGATGGTCCTTATTACAAATGATGCTTTGTGATTATTTGCATTTCAAATGATGTTTTGTGATTGTCTTTATTTCAAACGATGTTTTATGATTGCCTTGATTTCCAATGATGCCTTGTGATTATCTTTATTTCAAATAATATTTTGTGATTGTGTTTATTTCAAGTGATGTTTTGTGATCGTCTATTTCAAACGATATTTTATGATTGCCGTTATTTCCAATAATGCCTTGTGATTATCTTTTTTTCAAATAATGCTTTGTGATTGCCTTTATTTCAAATGATGTTTTGTGTTTGTCTTTATTTCAAACGATGTTTTTTGTTGTCTTTATTTGAAACGATATTTTGTCATTGTCTTCATTTCAAATGATAGTTTGTGATTGCGTTGATTTCCAATGATGTTTTGTGATTATCTTTATTTCATATGATGCTTTGTGATTGCCTTGGTTTCCAACGATGCCTTGTCATTATCTTTATTTCAAATAATGCTTTGTGATTGTCTTCATTTCAAATGATGTTTTGTGATTGTCTTTATTTCAAACGATGTTTTTTGATTGTCTTTGTTTCAAATGATATTTTGTGTTTGTCTTTATTTCAAAGGCTGTTTTGTTATTGTCTTTAGTTCAATTAATGCTTTGTAATTATCAGTATTTCAAATGATGTTTTGTGATTGTCTTCATTTCAAACGATGTTTTGTTATTGTCTTTATTTCAAACGATCCTTAGTCATTGTCTTGATATCATACGATGTGTTGTGATTGTCTTTATTTCAAACGATGTTTTTTGATTGTCTTTATTTCAAAAGATATTTTGTGATTGTCTTTATTTCAAATGCTGTTTTGTGATTGTCTTTAGTTCAAATGATGCTTTGTGTTTATGTTTATTTCAAATGAAGTTTTGTGATTGTTTTTATTTCAAGTCATGTTCTGTGATTGTCTTTATTACAAATGATGCTTTCTGATTATTTGTATTTCAAATGATGTTTTGTGATTGTCTTTATTTCAAA
>MJUT01021399.1:170954-182694 GCA_002080005.1 Gigantidas platifrons | reverse complement strand
TTTTGTGATTGTCTTTGTTTCAAATGATGTTTTGCGTTTTTCTTTATTTCAAACGATGTTTTTTGATTTTCTTTATTTCAAATGATATTTTTTGATTGTCTTTATTTCAAATGATGTTTTGTGATTGTCTTTATTTCAAATGATGTTTTGTTATTGTCTTTATTTCAAATGATGTTTTCTGATTTTCTATATTTCAAATGCCGTTTCGTGATTGTCTTTAGTTCGAATGATGTGGTGTGATTATCTGTGTTTCAAATGATGTGATTTTCTCAACTTCAATCGATTTTTTATGATTGTCTTCATTTCAAACGATGCTTTGTCATTATCTTCATTCAAAATGATGTTTTGTGATTGTCTTTATTTCAAACGATGTTTTTTGATTGTCTTTGTTTCAAATGATATTTTGTGTTTGTCTTTATTTCAAAGGCTGTTTTGTTATTGTCTTTATTTCAATTAATGCTTTGTGATTATGTGTATTTCAAATGATGTTTTGTGATTGTCTTAATTTCAAACGATGTTTTTTTATATTCTTTATTACAAACGATGTTTTGTGATTGTCTTTATTTCAAACGATGTTTTTTTATTGTCTTTATTTCAAATGATATTTTGTGATTGTCTTTATTTCAAATGCTGTTTTGTGATTGTCTTTAGTTCAAATGATGCTTTGTGATTATGTGTATTTCAAATGAAGTTTTGTGATTGTTTTTATTTCAAGTCATGTTCTGTGATTGTCTTTATTACAAATGATGCTTTCTGATTATTTGTATTTCAAATGATGTTTTGTGATTGCCTTGATTTCCAATGAGGCCTTGTGAATATCTTTATTTCAAATAATGTTTTCTGATTTTCTTTATTTCAAACGATGTTTTATGATTGCCTTGATTTCCAATGAGGCCTTGTGAATATCTTTATTTCAAATGATGTGTATTGATTGTCTTTATTTCAAGTGATGTTTTGTGATTTTCTTTATTTCAAACGATATTCTATTATTGCCTTGATTTCCAATGATGCCTTGTGATTATCTTTATTTCAAATAATGCTTTGTGATTATTTGTATTTCAAATGATGTTTTGTGATTGTCTTTATTTCAAATGAAGTTTTGTGATTGTCTTTATTTCAAATGTTGTTTTTTGATTGTCTTTGTTTCAAACAATGTTTTTTCATTGTCTTTATTTCAAATGATATTTTGTGATTGTCTTTATTTCAAATGTTGTTTTGTGATTGTCTTTGGTTCAAATGATGTTTTGTGATTTTCTTTGGTTCAAATGATGTTTTCTGATTGCCGTGATTTCCAATGACGTTTTGTGATTGTCTTTATTTCAAATGATGTTTTGTGATTGTCTTTATTTCAAACGATGCCTTGTCATTGTCTTGATTTCAAACGATGTGTTGTGATTTTCTTCATTTCAAATGATGCTCTGTGATGACATTTATTTCAAATCATGTTTTGTGATTGTCTTTATTTCAAACGATGTTTTATGATTGCCTTGATTTCCAATGAGGCCTTGTGAATATCTTTATTTCAAATGATGTGTATTGATTGTCTTTATTTCAAGTGATGTTTTGTGATTGTCTTTACTTCAAACGATATTCTATTATTGCCTTGATTTCCAATGATGCCTTGTGATTATCTTTATTTCAAATAATGCTTTGTGATTGCCTTTATTTCAAATGATGTTTTGCGTTTGTCTTTATTTCAAACGATGTTTTTTGATTGTCTTTTTTTCAAATGATATTTTTTGATTGTCTTTATTTCAAATGATGCTTTCTGATCATTTCTATTTCAAATGATGTTTTGTGATTGTCTTTATTTCAAATAAAGTTTTGTGATGGTCCTTATTACAAATGATGCTTTGTGATTATTTGTATTTCAAATGATGTTTTGTGATTGTCTTTATTTCAAACGATGATTTATGATTGCCTTGATTTCCAATGATGCCTTGTGATTATCTTTATTTCAAATAATATTTTGTGATTGTCTTTATTTCAAATAATGTTTTGTGATTGTCTTTATTTCAAATGATGCTTTTTTATTGTCTTTATTCGAAATGATATTTTGTTTTGTCTTTATTTCAAATGATATTTTGTGATTGTCTTTAGTTCAAATGATGCTTTGTTATTATGTGTATTTCAAATGACGTTTTGTGATTGTTTTTATTTCAAATGATGTTTTGTGATTGTCTTTATTACAAATGATGCTTTCTGATTATTTGTATTTCAAATGAAGTTTTGTAATTGTCTTTATTTCAAATGATGTTTTGTTATTGTCTTTATTTCAAATGATGTTTTCTGATTTTCTATATTTCAAATGCTGTTTCGTGACTGTCTTTAGTTCGAATGATGCGGTGTGATTATCTGTGTTTCAAATGATGTCTTGTGATTTTCTCAACTTCAATCGATTGTTTATGATTGTCTTCATTTCAAACGATGCTTTGCCATTATCTTCATTTCAAATGATGTTTTGTGATTGTCTTTGTTTCAAATGATATTTGTGTTTGTCTTTATTTCAAAGGCTGTTTTGTTATTGTCTTTATTTCAATTAATGATTTGTGATTATGTGTATTTCAAATGATGTTTTGTGATTGTCTTAATTTCAAACGATGTTTTTTTTATATTCTTTATTACAAACGATGTTTTGTGATTGTCTTTATTTCAAATGATGTTTTGTTATTGTCTTTATTTCAAACGATGCTTAGTCATTGTCTTGATATCATACGATGTGTTGTGATTGTCTTTATTTCAAACGATGTTTTTTGATTATCTTTATTTCAAATGATATTTTGTGATTGTCTTTATTTCAAATGCTGTTTTGTGATTGTCTTTAGTTCAAATGATGCTTTGTGATTATGTGTATTTCAAATGAAGTTTTGTGATTGTTTTTATTTCAAGTCATGTTCTGTGATTGTCTTTATTACAAATGATGCTTTCTGATTATTTGAATTTCAAATGATGTTTTGTGATTGTCTTTATTTCAAACGATGCCTTGTCATTGTCTTGATTTTAAACGATGTGTTGTGATTTTCTTTATTTCAAATGATGCTCTGTGATTACATTTATTTCAAATCATGTTTTGTGATTGTCTTTATTTCAAACGATGTTGTATGATTGCCTTGATTTCTAATGAGGCCTTGTGAATATCTTTATTTCAAATAATGTTTTCTGATTTTCTTTATTTCAAACGATGTTTTGCGTTTTTCTTTATTTCAAACGATGTTTTTTGATTTTCTTTATTTCAAATAATATTTTTTGATTGTCTTTATTTCAAATGATGTTTTGTGATTCTCTTTATTTCAAACGATATTTTGTCATTGTCTTCTTTTCAAATGATAGTTTGTGATTGCCTTGGTTTCCAACGATGCCTTGTCATTATCTTTAGTTCAATTAATGCTTTGTGATTATTTGTATTTCAAATGGTGTTTTGTGATTGTCTTCATTACAAATGATGCTTTGAGATTATTTGTATTTCAAATGATGTTTTATGATTGTCTTTACTTCAATCGATGTTTTATGATTGTGTTCATTTCAAACGATGTTTTTTTTATTTTCTTTATTTCATACGATGTGTTGTGATTGTCTTTATTTCAAATGATGTTTTGTTATTGTTTTTATTTCAAATGATGCCTTGTGATTATCTTTATTTCAAATAATGTTTTATGATTTACTTTATTTCAAATGATGTTTTGTGATTGTCTTTATTTCAAATGCTGTTTCGTGATTGTCTTTGGTTCGAATGATCCGGTGTGATTATCTGTATTTCAAATGATGTCTGGTGATTTTCTCTACTTCAAACGATGTTTTAAGAGGCCTTGTGAATATCTTAATTCCAAATAATGTTTTGTGATTGTCTTCATTTCAAAGGATGTGTTGTGATTTTCTTTGTTTCAAACGATGTTTTTTCATTGTCTTTATTTCAAATGATATTTTGTGATTGTCTTTATTTCAAATGTTGTTTTGTGATTGTCTTTGGTTCAAATGATGTTTTGTGATTTTCTTTGGTTCAAATGATGTTTTGTGATTTTCTTTATATCAAATGATGCTTTGTGATTGCCGTGATTTCCAATGACGTTTTGTGATTGTCTTTATTTCAAATGATGTTTTGTGATTGTCTTTATTTCAAACGATGCCTTGTCATTGTCTTGATTTCAAACGATGTGTTGTGATTTTCTTTATTTCAAATGATGCTCTGTGATTACATTTATTTCAAATCATGTTTTGTGATTGTCTTTATTTCAAACGATGTTGTATGATTGCCTTGATTTCTAATGAGGCCTTGTGAATATCTTTATTTCAAATAATGTTTTCTGATTTTCTTTATTTCAAATGCTGTTTCGTGATTGTCTTTATTTCAAATGATGTTTTGTGATTGTCTTTATTTCAAATGATGTTTTGTTATTGTCTTTATTTCAAATGATGTTTTCTGATTTTCTATATTTCAAATGCCGTTTCGTGATTGTCTTTAGTTCGAATGATGTGGTGTGATTATCTGTGTTTCAAATGATGTGATTTTCTCAACTTCAATCGATTTTTTATGATTGTCTTCATTTCAAACGATGCTTTGTCATTATCTTCATTCAAAATGATGTTTTGTGATTGTCTTTATTTCAAACGATGTTTTTTGATTGTCTTTGTTTCAAATGATATTTTGTGTTTGTCTTTATTTCAAAGGCTGTTTTGTTATTGTCTTTATTTCAATTAATGCTTTGTGATTATGTGTATTTCAAATGATGTTTTGTGATTGTCTTAATTTCAAACGATGTTTTTTTATATTCTTTATTTCAAATGATGTTTTGTTATTGTCTTTATTTCAAACGATGCTTAGTCATTGTCCTGATATCATACGATGTGTTGTGATTGTCTTTATTTCAAACGATGTTTTTTGATTGTCTTTATTTCAAATGATATTTTGTGATTGTCTTTATTTCAAATGCTGTTTTGTGATTGTCTTTAGTTCAAATGATGCTTTGTGATTATGTGTATTTCAAATGAAGTTGTGTGATTGTTTTTATTTCAAGTCATGTTCTGTGATTGTCTTTATTACAAATGATGCTTTCTGATTATTTGTATTTCAAATGATGTTTTGTGATTGTCTTTATTTCAAATGAAGTTTTGTGATTGTCTTTGTTTCAAACGATGTTTTGTGATTTTCTTTATTTCAAACGATGCCTTGTCATTGTCTTGATTTCAAACGATGTCTTGTGATTCTCTTTATTTCAAATGATGCTCTGTGATTACATTTATTTCAAATCATGTTTTGTGATTGTCTTTATTTCAAACGATGTTTTTTATTTTCTTTATTTCAAATGATATTTTATGATTGCCTTGATTTCCAATGATGCCTTGTGATTATCTTTATTTCAAATGCTGTTTTGTGATTGTCTTTCTTTCAAATGATATTTTGTAATTGTCCTTATTTCAAACGATGTTTTTTTATTTTCTTTATTACAAGCGATGTTTTGTGATTTTCTTTATATCAAATGATGCTTTGTGATTTCCGTGATTTCCAATGACGTTTTGTGATTGTCTTTATTTCAAATGATGTTTTGTGATTGTCTTTATTTCAAACGATGCCTTGTCATTGTCTTGATTTCAAACGATGTCTTGTGATTTTCTTTATTTCAAATGATGCTCTGTGATTACATTTATTTCAAATCATGTTTTGTGATTGTCTTTATTTCAAACGATGTTTTGTTATTGTCTTTATTTCAAGCGATGTTTTGTGATTGTCTTTATTTTTAAACGATGTTTTATGATTGCCTTGATTTCCAATGATGCCTTGTGATTATCTTTATTTCAAATAATGTTTTGTGGTTGTCTTTATTTCAAATGATATTTGTGATTGTCTTTATTTCAAATGCTGTTTTGTGATTGTCTTTAGTTCGAATGATCCTGTGTGATTATCTGTATTTCAAATGATGTCTTGTGATTTTCTCTACTTCAAACGATGTTTTAAGATTGTCTTTATTTCAAACGATGTTCTGTGATTGCCTTGATTTCCAATGATATTTTGTGATTGTCTTTATTTCAAAGGAGGTTTTGTGATTATCTTTATTACAAATGATGCTTTGTGATTATTTGTATTTCAAACGATGTTTTGTGATTGTTTTTATTTCAAATGATGTTTTGTGATTGTTTTTATTTCAAATGATGTTTTGTGATTGTCCTTATTACAAATGATGCTTTGTGATTATTTGTATTTCAAATGATGTTTTGTGATTGTCTTTATTTCAAACGATGTTTTTTATTGTCTTTATTCCAAATGATATTTTGTGATTGTCTTTATTTCAAATGATGGTTTGTGATTGTCTTTATTTCAAGTGATGTTTTGTGATTGTCTTTATTTCAAACGATATTTTATGATTGCCTTGATTTCCAATGATGCCTTGTGATTATCTTTATTTCAAATGCTGTTTTGTGATTGTCTTTCGTTCAAATGATGTTTTTTGATTGTCTTTATTTCAAATGATATTTTGTGATTGTCTTTAGTTCAAATGATGCTTTGTGATTATGTGTATTTCAAATGATGTTTTGTGATTGTTTTTATTTCAAATGATGTTTTGTGATTGTCTTTATTTCAAATGATGTTTTCTGATTGTCTTTATTTCAAATGATGTTCTGTGATTGTTTTTATTTCAAATGATATGTTGTGATTGTCTTTATTTCAAATGAAGTTTTGTGATTACCTTTATTTCAAACGATGTTTTGTGATTGTCTTTATTTCAAACGATGTATTTTGATTGTCTTTATTTCAAATGATATTTTGTTATTGTCTTTATTTCAAATGCTTTTTTGTGATTGTCTTTTGTTCAAATGATGTTTTGTGATTATGTGTATTTCAAATGATGTTTTGTGATTGTTTTTATTTCAAATGATGTTTTGTGATTGTCTTTATTACAAATGATGCTTTCTGATGATTTGTATTTCAAATAATGTTTTGTGATTGTCTTTATTTCAAACGATGTTTTTTGATTGCCTTGATTTCCAATGATGCCTTGTGATTATCTTTATTTCAAATAATGTTTTGTGGTTGTCTTTATTTCAAATGATGTTTTCTGATTGTCTATATTTCAAATGATGCCTTGTGATTATCTTTATTTCAAATAATGTTTTGTGATTGCCTTTATTTCAAATAATGTTTTGTGATTGCCTTTATTTCAAATGATGTTTTGTGATTATGTGTATTTCAAATGATGTTTTGTGATTGTTTTTATTTCAAATGATGTTTTGTGATTGTCTTTATTACAAATGATGCTTTCTGATGATTTGTATTTCAAATAATGTTTTGTGATTGTCTTTATTTCAAACGATGTTTTTTGATTGCCTTGATTTCCAATGATGCCTTGTGATTATCTTTATTTCAAATAATGTTTTGTGATTGCCTTTATTTCAAATGATGTTTTGTGATTATCTGTATTTCAAATGATGTCTTGTGATTTTCTCTACTTCAAACGATGTTCTGTGATTGCCTTGATTTCCAATGATATTTTGTGATTGTCTTTATTTCAAAGGAAGTTTTATGATTATCTTTATTACAAATGATGCTTTGTGATTATTTGTATTTCAAACGATGTTTTGTGATTGTTTTTATTTCAAATGCTGTTTTGTGATTGTCTTTCGTTCAAATGATGCTTTGTAATTGTCTGTATTTCAAAAACTGTTTTGTTATTGTCTTTATTTCAAATGATGCTTTGTGATTGTCTTTCTTTCAAATGATCTTTTGTAATTGTCCTTATTTCAAACGATGTTTTTTATTTTCTTTATTTCAAGCGATGTTTTATGATTTTCTTTATATCAAATGATGCTTTGTGATTGCCGTGATTTCCAATGACGTTTGGTGATTGTCTTTATTTCAAATGATGTTTTGTGATTGTCTTTATTTCAAACGATGCCTTGTCATTGTCTTGATTTCAAACGATGTTTTGTGATTGTCTTTATTTCAAACGATGTTTTGTGATTATCTTTATTTCAAATTATGCTTTGTAATTGTCTGTATTTCAGGTTTTTTTATGCCTTTATTTCAAATAATGTTTTGTGATTAAGTGTATTTCAAATGATGTTTTGTGTATATCTTTATTTCAAATGATATTTTGTGATTATCTTTATTTCAAATGATGTTTTGTGATTGTCTTTATTTCAAATGATGTTTTGTGATTGTCTTTATTACAAATGATGATTTGTGATTATTTGTATTTCAAATGATGTTTGCGATTGTCTTTACTTCAATCGATGTTTTATGATTGTCTTCATTTCAAACGATGTTTTGTGATTGCCTGGATTTCCATTGATATTTTGTGATTGTCTTTATTCCAAATGCTGTTTTGTGATTGTCTTTCGTTCAAATGATGCTTTGTAATTGTCTGTATTTCAAAAACTGTTTTGTTATTATCTATATTTCAAATGATGCTTTGTGATTGTCTTTATTTCAAACGATGTTTTATGGTTGCCTTGATTTCCAATGATCCTTTGTGATTATCTTTATTTCAAATAATGTTTTGTGATTTTCTTTATTTCAAATGATATTTTGTGATTGTCTTTACTTCAAACGATGTTTTTTTATTGTCTTTATTTCAAACGATGTTTTGTGATTGTCTTTATTTCAAACGACGTTTTATGATTGCCTTGATTTCCAATGAGGCCTTGTGATTATCTTTATTTCAAATAATGTGTTGTGATTGTCTTTATTTCAAGCGATGTGTTGTGATTTTCTTTATTTCAAACGATGTTTTATGATTGCCTTGATTTCCAATGACGCCTCGTGATTATCTTTATTTCAAATAATGTTTTGTGATTGTCTTTATTTCAAATGATGTTTTGTGATTGTCTTTATTTCAAACGATGTTTTTTTATTGTCTTTATTTCAAACGATGTTTTGTGATAGTATTTATTTCAAATGATGGTATGTGATAGCTTTGATTTCTAATGACGTTTTGGGTTTGTTTGTATTTCAAATGATCTTTTGTGATTGTCTTTATTTCAAATGCTGTTTTGTGATTGTCTTTATTTCAAACGATGTTTTATGATTGCCTTGATTTCCAATGATGCTTTGTGATTATCTTTATTTCAAATAATGTTTTGTGATTTTCTTTATTTTAAATGATATTTTGTGATTGTCTTTACTTCAAACGATGTTTTTGTATTGTCTTTATTACAAATGATGTTTTGTGATTATGTGTATTTCAAATGATGTTTTGTGTATATCTTTATTTCAAATGATATTTTGTGATTATCTTTATTTCAAATGATGTTTTGTGATTGTCTTTATTTCAAATGATGTTTTGTGATTGTCTTTATTACAAATGATGATTTGTGATTATTTGTATTTCAAATGATGTTTGTGATTGTCTTTACCTCAATCGATGTTTTATGATTGTCTTCATTTCAAACGATGTTTTGTGATTGCCTGGATTTCCATTGATATTTTGTGATTGTCTTTATTCCAAATGCTGTTTTGTGATTGTCTTTCGTTCAAATGATGCTTTGTACTTGTCTTTATTTGAAAAACTGTTTTGTTATTATCTATATTTCAAAAGATGCTTTGTGATTGTCTTTATTTCAAACGATGCCTTGTCATTGTCTTGATTTCAAACGATGTTTTGTGATTGTCTTTATTTCAAACGATGTTTTATGATTGCCTTGATTTCCAATGATCCTTTGTGATTATCTTTATTTCAAATAATGTTTTGTGATTTTCTTTATTTCAAATAATATTTTATGATTGTCTTTACTTCAAACGATGTTTTTTTATTGTCTTTATTTCAAACGATGTTTTGTGATAGTATTTATTTCAAATGATGCCATGTGATAGCTTTGATTTCTAATGACGTTTTGGGATTGTTTGTATTTCAAATGATCTTTTGTGATTGTCTTTATTTCAAATGCTGTTTTGTGATTGTCTTTATTACAAATGATGCTTCGTTATTATATGTATTTCAAATGATGTTTTATGATTGTCTTTATTTCAAACGATGTTTTGTTATTGTCTTTATTTCAAACGATGTTTTGTGATTGTCTTTATTTCAAACGATGTTTTATGATTGCCTTGATTTCCAATGGGGCCTTGTGATTATCTTTATTTCAAATAATGTGTTGTGATTGTCTTGATTTCAAACGATGTCTTGTGATTTTCTTTATTTCAAATGATGCTCTGTGATTACATTTATTTCATATCAGGTTTTGTGATTGTCTTTATTTCAAACGATCTTTTGTAATTGTCCTTATTTCCAATGATGATTTCTGATTGTCTTTATTTCAAACGATGTGTTGTGATTGTCTTTATTTCAAATGATGTTTTGCGATTTTCTTTATTTCAAATGATCTTTTGTGATTTTTTTTCATTTTAAATGAAGTTTTGTGATTGTCTTTTTTTCAAAGATGTTTTGTGATTGTCTTTATTTCTACCGATGTTTTGTGATTGTTTTTATTTCAAACGATGTTTTATCATTGCCTTGATTTCCAATGATGCTTTGTAATTATCTTTATTTCAAATAAAGTTTTGTGATTTTCTTTATTTCAAATGATGTTTTGTGATTCTCTTTATTTCAAACGATGTTTTTTATTGTCTTTATTTCAAACGATGCTTTGTGATTTTCTTTATTTCAAACGATGCTTTGTGATTGCCTTTATTTGAAACGATGTGTTGTGATTGTCTTATTACAAATGATGCTGTGAGATTATGTTTATTTCAAATGATGTTTTATGATTGTCTTCATTTCAAACGATGTTTTGTTATTGTCTTTATTTCAAACGATGTTTTGTGATTGTCTTTATTTCAAACGGTGTTTTATGATTGCCTTGATTTCCAATGGGGCCTTGTGATTATCTTTATTTCAAATAATGTGTTGTGATTGTATTTATTTCAAACGATGTGTTGTGATTTTCTTTATTTCAAACGATGTTTTATGATTGCCTTGATTTCCAATGACGCCTCGTGATTATCTTTATTTCAAATAATGTTTTGTGATTGTCTTTATTTCAAATGATGCTTTGTGATTTTCTTTATTTCAAATGATGTTTTGTGATTGTCTTTATTTCAAATGATGTTTTGTGATTGTCTTTATTTCAAATGATATTTTGTCATTGTTTTTATTTCAAACGATGTTTTTTATTTTCTTTATTTCAAACGATGTTTTATGATTGCCTTGATTTCCAATGTTGCTTTGTGATTCTCTTTATTGCAAATGATGTTGTGTGATTGTCTTTATTTCAAATGATTATTTGTGATAGTCTTTATTTCAAACGATGTTTTTGTATTGTCTTTTTTTCAAACGATGTTTTATGATTGCCTTGATTTTCAATGATGCTTTGTGATTGTCTTTATTTCAAATGATGTTTTGTGATTGTCTTCATTTCAAATGATGTTTTGTAATTGTTTTTATTTCAAATGATATATTGTGATTGTCTTGATTTCAAACGATGTTTTGTGATTGTCTTTATTTCAAACGATGTGTTATGATTGCCTTGATTTCCAATGATCCTTTGTGATTATCTTTATTTCAAATAATGCTTTGTGATTTTCTTTATTTCAAATGATATTTTGTGATTGTCTTTACTTCAAACGATGTTTTTTTATTGTCTTTATTTCAAACGATGTTTTGTGATAGTATTTATTTCAAATGCTGTTTTGTGATTGTCTTTATTACAAATGATGCTTCGTTATTATGTGTATTTCAAATGATGTTTTATGATTGTCTTTATTTCAAACGATGTTTTGTTATTGTCTTTATTTCAAACGATGTTTTGTGAT
>MJUT01021399.1:132375-143385 GCA_002080005.1 Gigantidas platifrons | reverse complement strand
TGTTTTGTGATTGTCCTTATTTCAAATGATGCTTTGTGATTATGTGTATTTCAAATGATGTTTTGTGATTGTCCTTATTTCAAATGATGCTTTGTGATTATATGTAATTCAAATGATGTTTTGTGATTGTCCTTATTTCAAATCATGCTTTGCGATTATGTGTATTTCAAGTGATGTTGTGTGATTGTCTTTATTTCATATGATTATTTACTATTGTCTTTATTTCAAACGATGTTTTTTTTATTGTCTTTATTTCCAATGATGTTTTCTGATAGTCTGTATTTTAAATGATGCTATGTGATAGCTTTGATTTCCAAAGACGTTTTCTGATTGTTTGTATTTCAAATGATGCTTTGTGATTGCCTTATTTCAAATGATCTTTTGTGATTGTCTTTATTTCAAATGCTATTTTGTGATTATCTTTATTTCAAATGATGCTTTGATATAGTCTGTATTTGAAGAAATGTTTTGTTATTATCTTTATTTCAAATGATATTTTGTGATTGTCTTTATTTCAAATGATGCTGTGTGATTGTCTTCATTTCAAACCATGTTTTGTCATTGTCTTTATTTCAAACGATGTTTTGTGATTGCCTTGATTTCCAATGATGTTTTGTGATTATCTTTATTTCAAATGAAGCTTTGTGATTGTCTTTATTTCAATTGATGCTCTGTCATTATCTATATTTCAAATGATGTTTTGTGATTATCTTATTTCAAGCGATGTTTTGTGATTGTCTTTATTTCAAACGATGTTTAATGATTTCCTTGATTTCCAATGATTCTTTGTGATTATCTTTATTTCAAATGATGTTGTGTGATTGTCTTTATTTCAAACGATGTTTTTATTGTCTTTATTTCAAATGATGTTTTATGATTGCCTTGATTTCAAATGATGCTTTGTGATTATCTTTATTTCAAATGTTGTTTTGTGATTGTCTTTATTTCCAATGATGATTTGTTATTGTCTTTATTACAAACGATGTATTTTATTGTATTTATTTCAAAACATGTTTCATGATTGCCTTGATTTCCAATGATCCTTTGTGATTATCTTTATTTCAAATGATGTTTTGTGATTGTCTTCATTTCCAATGATATTTTGTGATAGTCCTTATTTCAAATGATGCTTTGTGATTATTTTTATTTGAAATGATGTTTTGTGATTTTCTTTATTTCAAATGTTGTTTTGTGATTGTCTTTATTTCCAATGATGATTTGTTATTGTCTTTATTTCAAACGATGTATTTTATTGTATTTATTTCAAAACATGTTTCATGATTGCCTTGATTTCCAATGATCCTTTGTGATTATCTTTATTTCAAATGATGTTTTGTGATTGTCTTCATTTCCAATGATATTTTGTGATAGTCCTTATTTCACATGATGCTTTGTGATTGTCTTTATTTCAAACGATGTTTTTTTTATTGTCTTTATTTCAAACGATGTTTTTTTATTGTCTTTATTTCAAACGATATTTTGTGATTGCCTTGATTTCCAATGATGTTTTGTAATTATCTTTATTTCAAATGAAGCTTTGTGGTTGTCTTTATTTCAAATGATGTTTTGTGATTGTCTTTATTTCAAATCTGTTTTGTGATTGTCTTTAGTTCAAATGATGCTTTGTGATTATGAGTATTTCAAATGATGGTGTGTGATTGTCTTTATTTCAAATGATTTGTTATTTTCTTTATTTCAAACGATGTTTTTATTGTCTTTATTTCAAAACATGTTTTATGATTGCCTTGATTTCCAATGATGCATTGTGATTATCTTGATTTCAAATGATGTTTTGTGATTGTCCTTATTTCAAATGATGCTTTGTGATTATCTTTATTTCAAATGATGTTTTGTGATTGTCCTTATTTCAAATGCTGTTTTGTGATTGTCGTTATTTCAAATGATGCTTTGTGATTATGTGTATTTCAAATGATGCTTTGTGATTGTCTTTACTTCAAACGAAGTTTTGTTATTGTCTTTATTTCAAACGATGTCTTGACATTGTCTTTATTTCAAACTATGTTTCGTGATTGCCTTGATTTCCAATGATGTTTTGTGATTGTCTTTATTTCAAATGCTGTTTTGTGATTATTTTTATTTCAAATCATGTTTTTTTATAGTCTGTATTTGGAGAAATGTTTTGTTATTATCTTTATTTCAAATGATCTTTTGTGATTGTCCTTATTTCAAGTGATGCTTTGTGATTATTTTTATTTGAAATGATGTTTTGTGATTGTCTTTATTTCAAACGATGTTTTGTCATTGTCTTTATTTCAAACGATGTTTTGTCATTGTCTTTATTTCAAACGATGTTTTGTGATTGCCTTGATTTCCAATGAAGCTCTGTGATTTTCTGTGTTTCAAATGATGTTTTGTGATTATCTATATTTCAAATTAAGCTTTGTCATTTTCAATATTTTAAATAATGTTGTGTTATTGTATTTATTTCAATTGATGTTTTGTGAATGTCCTTCTTTGAAATAATTTTTTGTGATTGTCTTTTTTTTCAATGATGCTTTGTGATTGTCTTAATTTCAAACGATGTTTTGTGATTGTCTTTATTTCAAATGTTGCTTGTGATTGCCTAGATTTCCAATGACGCTTTGTGAATGTCTTTATTTCAAATAATGTTTGTGATTGTCTTTTTTTCAAATGATGATTTGTGATTGACTTTATTTCAAACGATGTTTTTGATTGTCTTTATTTCAAACGATGATTTGTGATTTCCTTGATTTCCAATGATGTTTTGTGATTATCTTTATTTCAAATTATGTTTTGTGATTCTCGGTATTTCAAATAATGTTTTGTTATTCTCTGTATTTCAAATAATGTTTTATTATTGTCTTCATTTCAAACGATATGTTGTGATTGTCTTATTACAAATGATGCTGTGTGATTATTTGAATTTCAAATGATGTTTTGTAATGGTCTTTTTTTCAAATGATATTTTCTGATGGTCGTTATTTCAAATGATATTTTGTGATTGTCTTTATTACAAATGAGGCTTTGTTATTATGTGTATTTCAAATGATGTTTTATGATTGTCTTTATTTCGAATGATATTTTGTGATTGTCTTTATTTCAAACGATGTTTTGTGATTGTCTTTATTTCAAACGATGTGTTATGATTGTCTTTATTTCAAATGATGTTTTGTGATTGTCTTTATTTCAAACGATGTTTTGTGAATGTCTTTAATTCAAACGATGTGTTGTGATTATTTTTATTTCAAATGATCTTTTGTTATTGTCCTTATTTCAAATGATGCTTTGTTATTATGTGTATTTCAAATGATGTTTTGTGATTGTCCTTTTTTCAAATGATGCTTTGTGATTATGTGTATTTCAAATGATGTTTAGTGATTGTCCTTATTTCAAATGATGCTGTATGATTATGAGTATTTCAAATGATGGTGTGTGATTGTCCTTATTTCAAATGATGCTTTGTGATTATCTTTATTTCATATGATGTTTTATGATTGCCTTGATTTCAAATGATGCTTTCTGATTATCTTTATTTCAAATGATGTTTTGTGATTGTCCTTATTTCAAATGCTGTTTTGTGATTGTCTTTAGTTCAAATGATGCTTTGTGATTATGTGTATATCAAATGATGTTTCATGATTGTCTTTATTTCAAATGATGTTTTGTGATTGTCTTTATTTCAAACGATGTGTTTTGATTGTCTTTATTTCAAATGATGTTTTGTGATTGTCTTTATTTCAAACGATGTTTTGTGATTGTCTTTAATTCAAACGATGTGTTGTGATTATTTTATTTCAAATGATGTTTTGTGATTGTCCTTATTTCAAATAATGTTTTGTGATTGTCTTTATTTCAAACGATGTTTCGTGATTGTCTTTAATTCAAACGATGCTTTGTGATTATGTGTATTTCAAATGATCTTTTGTGATTGTCCTTATTTCAAATGATGCTTTGTTATTATGTGTATTTCAAGTGATGTTTTGTGATTGTCCTTATTTCAAATCATGCTTTGTGATTATGTGTATTTCAAGTGATGTTTTGTGATTGTCTTTTTTTTTCAATGATGCTTTGTGATTGTCTTAATTTCAAACGATGTTTTGTGATTGTCTTTATTTCAAATGTTGCTTGTGATTGCCTAGATTTCCAATGACGCTTTGTGAATGTCTTTATTTCAAATGATGTTTGTGATTGTCTTTTTTTCAAATGATGATTTGTGATTGTCTTTAATTCCAATGATGTGTTGTGATTGTCTTATTACAAATGATGCTGTGTGATTATTTGAATTTCAAATGATGTTTTGTAATGGTCTTTTTTTCAAATGATATTTTCTGATGGTCGTTATTTCAAATGATATTTTGTGATTGTCTTTATTACAAATGAGGCTTTGTTATAATGTGTATATCAAATGATGTTTCATGATTGTCTTTATTTCAAATGACGTTTTGTGATTGTCTTTATTTCAAACGATGTGTTGTGATTGTCTTTATTTCAAACGATGTTTTGTGATTGTCTTTAATTCAAACGATGTGTTGTGATTGTCTTTATTTCAAACGATGTTTCGTGATTGTCTTTAATTCAAACGATGTTTTGTGATTGTCCTTATTTCAAATGATGCTTTGTTATTATGTGTATTTCAAATGATGTTTTGTGATTGTCCTTATTTCAAATGATGCTTTCTGATTATCTTTATTTCAAATGATGTTTTGTGATTGTCCTTATTTCAAATGCTGTTTTGTGATTGTCTTTAGTTCAAATTATGCTTTGTGATTATGTGTATTTCAAATGATCTTTTGTGATTGTCTTTATTTCAAATGGTGATTTGTTATTGTCTTTATTTCAAACGATGTTTATTATTGTCTTTATTTCAATACATGTTTTATGATTGCCTTGATTTCAAATGATGCATTGTGGTTATCTTTATTTCAAACGATGTTTTATGATTGCCTTGATTTCAAATGATGCATTGTGATTATCTTTATTTCAAATGATGTTTTGTGATTGTCCTTATTTCAAATCATGCTTTGTGATTATGTGTATTTCAAATGATGTTGTGTGATTGTCTTTATTTTAAATGATGTTTTTTTATTGTCTTTATTTCAAATGCTATTTTGTGATTATCTTTATTTCAAATGATGCTTTGTTATAGTCTGTATTTGAACAAATGTTTTGTTATTATCTTTATTTCAAATGATCTTTTGTGCTTGTCCTTATTTCAAATGATGCTTTGTGATTATTTTATTTGAAATGATGTTTTGTGATTGCCTTTATTTCAAACGATGCTTTGTCATTGTCTTTATTTCAAACGATGTTTTGTCATTGTCTTTATTTGAAACGATGTTTTGTGATTGCCCTGATTTCCAATGATGCTTTGTGATTATCTTTATTTCAAATGAAGCTCTGTGATTATCTGTGTTTCAAATGATGTTTTGTGATTATCTATATTTCAAATTAAGCTTTGTCATTTTCAATATTTTAAATAATGTTGTGTTACTGTATTTATTTCAATTGATGTTTTGTGAATGTCCTTCTTTGAAATACTCTTTTGTGATTGTCTTTTTTTCCAATGATGCTTTGTGATTGTCTTAATTTCAAACGATGTTTTTGTGATTGACTTTATTTCAAACGATGTTTTTGATTGTCTTTATTTCAAACGATGATTTGTGATTGCCTTGATTTCCAATGATGTTTTGTGATTATCTTTATTTCAAATTATGTTTTGTGATTCTCTGTATTTCAAATAATGTTTTATTATTGTCTTCATTTCAAACGATGTGTTGTGATTGTCTTTAATTCCAATGATGTTTTGTAATAGTCTTTATTTCAAATGATATTTTCTGATGGTCGTTATTTCAAATGCTATTTTGTGATTGTCTTTATTACAAATGATGGTTTGTTATTATGTGTATTTCAAATGATGGTGTGTGATTGTCTTTATTTCAAATGATTTGTTATTGTCTTTATTTCAAACGATGTTTTGTGATTGCCTTGATTTCCAATGATGTTTTGTAATTATCTTTATTTCAAATGAAGCTTTGTGGTTGTCTTTATTTCAAATGATGCTTTGTGATTATCTTTAGTTCAAATGATTCTTTGTGATTATGAGTATTTCAAATGATGGTGTGTGATTGTCTTTATTTCAAATGATTTGTTATTGTCTTTATTTCAAACGATGTTTTTTCTTGTTTTTATTTCAAAGCATGTTTTATGATTGCCTTGATTTCCAATGATGCATTGTGATTATCTTTATTTCAAATGATGTTTTATGATTGCCTTGATTTCAAATGATGCTTTGTGATTATCTTTATTTCAAATGATGTTTTGTGATTGTCCTGATTTCAAATGCTGTTTTGTGATTGTCTTTACTTCAAACGATGTTTTGTGATTGTCTTTATTTCAAATGCTTTGTTGTGATTATTTTTATTTCAAATGATGTTTTTTTATAATCTGTATTTGAAGAAATGTTTTGTTATTATCTTTATTTAAAATGATCTTTTGTGATTGTCCTTATTTGAAATGATGCTTTGTGATTATTTTTATTTGAAATGATGTTTTGTGATTGTCTTTATTTCAAACGATGCTTTGTCATTGTCTTTATTTCAAACGATGTGTTGTCATTGTCTTTGTTTCAAATCATTTTTTGTGATTATGGGTATATCAAATGATGTTTCATGATTGTCTTTATTTCAAATGATGTTTTCTGATTGGCTTTATTTCAAACGAGGTGTTGTGATTGTCTTTATTTCAAACGATGTTTTGTGATTGTCTTTACTTCAAACGATGTTTTGTCATTGTCTTTATTTAAAACGATGTTTTGTGATTGTCTTGATTTCCAATGATGCTCTGTGAGTATCTGTGTTTCAAATGATGTTTTGTGATTATCTATACTTCAAATTAAGCTTTGTCATTTTCAATATTTTAAATAATGTTGTGTTATTGTATTTATTTCAAATGATGATTTGTGATTGACTTTATTTCAAACGATGTTTTTGATTGTCTTTATTTCAAACGATGATTTGTGATTGTCTTTAATTTCAACGATGTTTTGTAATTGTCTTTATTTCAAACGATGTGTTGTGATTGTCTTTAATTTCAACGATGTTTTGTAATTGTCTTCATTTCAAACGATATGTTGTGATTGTCTTATTACAAATGATGCTTTGTTATTATGTGTATTTCAAATGATGTTTTATGATAGTCTTTACTTCGAATGATATTTTGTGATTGTCTTTATTTCAAACGATGTGTTGTGATTGTCTTTATTTCAAACGATGTTTTGTGATTGTCTTTAATTCAAACGATGTGTTGTGATTATTTTTATTTCAAATGATGTTTTGTGATTGTCCTTATTTGAAATGATGTTTTGTGATTGTCTTTATTTCAAATGATGCTCTGTGATTATCTGTGTTTCAAATGATGTTTTGTGTTGATCTATATTTCAAATTAAGCTTTGTCATTTTCAATATTTTAAATAATGTTGTGTTATTGTATTTATTTCAATTGATGTTTTGTGAATGTCCTTCTTTGAAATAATATTTTGTGATTGTCTTTAATTCAAACGATGCTTTGTGATTATGTGTATTTCAAATGTTGTTTTGTGATTGTCCTTATTTCAAATGATGCTTTGTGATTATGTGTATTTCAAATGATGTTTTGTGATTGTCCTTATTTCAAATAATGCTTTGTGATTATGTGTATTTCAAATGATGTTTTGTGATTGTCCTTATTTCAAATAATGCTTTGTGATTATGTGTATTTCAAATGATGTTTTGTGATTGTCTTTATTTCAAATGGTGATTTGTTATTGTCTTTATTTCAAACGATGTTTTTTATGGTCTTTATTTCAATACATGTTTTATGATTGCATTGATTTCAAATGATGCATTGTGGTTATCTTTATTTCAAACGATGTTTTATGATTGCCTTGATTTCAAATGATGCTTTGTGATTATCTTTATTTCAAATGTTGTTTTGTGATTGTCCTTATTTCAAATGATGCTTTGTGATTATGTGTATTTCAAATGATGTTTTGTGATTGTCCTTATTTCAAATGATGCTTTGTGATTATGTGTATTTCAAATGATGTTTTGTGATTGTCCTTTTTACAAATGATGCTTTGTGATTATGTGTATTTCAAATGATGTGTTGTGATTGTCCTTATTTCAAATGATGCTTTGTGATTATGTGTATTTCAAATGATGTTGTGTGATTGTCTTTATTTCAAATGATTATTTGTTATTGTCTTTATTTCAAACGATGTTTTTTTATTGTCTTTATTTCCAATGATGTTTTCTGATAGTCTGTATTTTAAATGATGCTATGTGATAGCTTTGATTTCTAATGACGTTTTCTGATTGTTTGTATTTCAAATGATGCTTTGCGATTGCTTTATTTCAAATGATCTTATGTGATTGTCTTTATTTCAAATGCTATTTTGTGATTATCTTTATTTCAAATGATGCTTTGTTATAGTCTGTATTTGAAGAAATGTTTTGTTATTATCGTTATTTCAAATGATCTTTTGTGATTGTCCTTATTTCAAATGATGCTTTGTGATTATTTTTATTTGAAATGTTGTTTTGTGATTGTCCTTATTTCAAATAATGCTTTGTGATTATGTGTATTTCAAATGATGTTTTGTGATTGTCCTTATTTCAAATGATGCTTTGTGATTATATGTATTTCAAATGATGTTTTGTGATTGTCCTTATTTCAAATGATGCTTTGTGATTATGTGTATTTCAAACGATGTTTTTTTATTGTCTTTATTTCCAATGATGTTTTCTGATAGTTTGTATTTTAAATGATGCTATGTGATAGCTTTGATTTCCAATGACGTTTTTTGATTGTTTGTATTTCAAATGATGCTTTGCGATTGCCTTATTTCAAATGATCTTTTGTGATTGTCTTTATTTCAAATGCTATTTTGTGATTATCTTTATTTCAAATGATGCTTTGTTATAGTCTGTATTTGAAGAAATGTTTTGTTATTATCGTTATTTCAAATGATCTTTTGAGATTGTCCTTATTTGAAATGATGCTTTGTGATTATTTTTATTTGAAATGATGTTTGGTGATTGTCTTTATTTCAAACGATGTTTTGTCATTGTCTTTATTTGAAACGATGTTTTGTGATTGCCTTGATTTCCAATGATGTTTGGTGATTATCTTTATTTCAAGTGAAGCTTTGTGATTGTCTTTATTTCAAATGATGCTCTGTGATTATCTGTGTTTCAAATGATGTTTTGTGTTGATCTATATTTCAAATTAAGCTTTGTCATTTTCAATATTTTAAATAATGTTGTGTTATTGTATTTATTTCAATTGATGTTTTGTGAATGTCCTTATTTGAAATAATCTTTTGTGATTGTCTTAATTTCAAACGATGTTTTGTGATTGTATTTATTTCAAATGTTGCTTGTGATTGCCTTGATTTCCAATGACGCTTTGTGAATGTCTTTATTTCAAATGATGTTTGTGATTGTCTTTATTTCAAATGATGATTTGTGATTGACTTTATTTCAAACGATGTTTTTGATTGTCTTTACTTCAAACGATGATTTGTGATTGCCTTGATTTCCAATGATGTTTTGTGATTGTTTTTAATTCCAATGATGTTTTGTAATTGTCTTTATTTCAAACGATATATTGTGATTGTCTTATTACAAATGATGTTGTGTGATTATGTGAATTTCAAATGATGTTTTGTAATAGTCTTTATTTCAAATGATATTTTCTGATGGTCGTTATTTCAAATGATATTTGTGATTTTCTTTATTACAAATGATGCTTTGTTATTATGTGTATTTCAAATGATGTTTTATGATTGTCTTAATTTCAAACGATGTGTTGTGATTGTCTTTGTTTCAAATCATTTTTTGTGATTATGTGTATATCAAATGATGTTTCATGATTGTCTTTATTTCAAACGATGTTTTGTGATTGTCTTTAATTCAAACGATGTGTTGTGATTATTGTTATTTCAAATGATGTTTTGTGATTGTCCTTATTTCAAATGATGTTTTGTGATTGTCTTTATTTCAAACGATGTGTTGTGATTGTCTTTATTTCAAACGATGTTTTGTGATTGTCTTTAATTCAAACGATGCTTTGTTATTATGTGTATTTCAAATGATGTTTGGTGATTGTCCTTATTTCAAATGATGCTTTGTGATTATGTGTATTTCAAATGATGTTGTGTGATTGTCTTTATTTCAAATGATTATTTGTTATTGTCTTTATTTCAAACGATGTTTTTTTATTGTCTTTATTTCCAATGATGTTTTCTGATAGTCTGTATTTTAAATGATGCTATGTGATAGCTTTGATTTCCAATGACGTTTTCTGATTGTTTGTATTTCAAATGATGCTTTGCGATTGCCTTATTTCAAATGATCTTATATGATTGTCTTTATTTCAAATGCTATTTTGTGATTATCTTTATTTCAAATGATGCTTTGTTATAGTCTGTATTTGAAGAAATGTTTTGTTATTATCGTTATTTCAAATGATCTTTTGTGATTGTCCTTATTTCAAATGATGCTTTGTGATTATTTTTATTTGAAATGATATTTGGTGATTGTCTTTATTTCAAACGATGTTTTGTCATTGTCTTTATTTCAAACGACGTTTTGTCATTGTCTTTATTTGAAACGATGTTTTGTGATTGCCTTGATTTCCAATGATGTTTTGTGATTATATTTATTTCAAATGAAGCTTTGTGATTGTCTTTATTTCAAATGAAGCTCTGTGATTATCTGTGTTTCAAATGATGTTTTGTGTTGATCTATATTTAAAATTAAGTTTTGTCATTTTCAATATTTTAAATAATGTTGTGTTATTGTATTTATTTCAATTGATGTTTTGTGAATGTCCTTCTTTGAAATAATCTTTTGTGATTGTCTTTATTTCAAATCATGCTTTGTGATTATGTGTATTTCAAATGATGTCTTGTGATTGTCTTTTTTTCCAATGATTCTTTGTGATTGTCTTAATTTCAAACGATGTTTTGTGATTGTCTTTATTTCAAGT
>MJUT01021399.1:60046-98848 GCA_002080005.1 Gigantidas platifrons | reverse complement strand
TCTGTGATTATCTGTGTTTCAAATGATGTTTTGTGTTGATCTATATTTCAAATTAAGCTTTGTCATTTTCAATATTTTAAATAATGTTGTGTTATTGTATTTATTTCAATTGATGTTTTGTGAATGTCCTTCTTTGAAATAATCTTTTGTGATTGTCTTTATTTCAAATTATGCTTTGTGATTATGTGTATTTCAAATGATGTTTTGTGACTGTCTTTTTTTCCAATGATTCTTTGTGATTGTCTTAATTTCAAATGATGATTTGTGATTGACTTTATTTCAAATGTTGCTTGTGATTGCCTTGATTTCCAATGACGCTTTGTGAATGTCTTTATTTCAAATGATGTTTGTGATTGTCTTTATTTCAAATGATGATCTGTGATTCTCTGTATTTCAAATAATGGTTTATTATTGTCTTCATTTCAAACGATGTGTTGTGATTGTCTTTAATTCCAATGATGTTTTGTTATTGTCTTTATTTCAAACGATATGTTGTGATTGTCTTATTACAAATGATGCGGTGTGATTATGTGAATTTCAAATGATGTTTTGTAATAGTCTTTATTTCAAATGATATTTTCTGATGGTCGTTATTTCAAATGATATTTGTGATTGTCTTTATTACAAATGATGCTTTGTTATTATGTGTATTTCAAATGATGTTTTATGATTGTCTTTACTTCGAATGATATTTTGTGATTGTCTTTATTTCAAACGATGTGTTGTGATTGTCTTTATTTCAAATGATGTTTTGTGATTGTATTTATTTCAAACGATGTTTTGTGATTGTCTTTATATCAAACGATGTGTTGTGATTGTTTTTATTCCAAATGATGTTTTGTGATTGTCCTTATTCCAAATGATGTTTTGTGATTGTCCTTATTTCAAATGATGTTTTGTGATTGTCTTTAATTCAAACGATGTGTTGTGATTATTTTCATTTCAAATGATGTTTTGTGATTGTCCTTATTTCAAATGATGTTTTGTGATTGTCTTTATTTCAAACGATGTGTTGTGATTGTCTTTATTTCAAACGATGTTTTGTGATTGTCTTTAATTCAAACGATGCTTTGTGATTATGTGTATTTCAAATGATCTTCTGTGATTGTCCTTATTTGAAATGATGCTTTGTGATTATGTGTATTTCAAATGATGTTTTGTGATTGTCCTTATTTCAAATGATGCTTTGTGATTATGAGTATTTCAAATGATGTTTTGTGATTGTTCTTATTTCAAATGATGCTTTATGATTATGAGTATTTCAAATGATGTTTTGTGATTGTTCTTATTTCAAATGATGCTTTATGATTATGAGTATTTCAAATGATGGTGTGTGATTGTCTTTATTTCAAATGATTTGTTATTGTCTTTATTTCAAACGATGTTTTTTATTGTCTATATTTCAATACATGTTTTATGATTGCCTTGATTTCAAATGATGCATTGTGGTTATCTTTATTTCAAACGATGTTTTATGATTGCCTTGATTTCAAATGATGTTTTGTGATTATCTTTATTTCAAATGATGTTTTGTGATTGTCCTTATTTCAAATGATGTTTTGTGATTGTCTTTATTTCAAATGCTGTTTTGTGATTGTCCTCATTTCAAATAATGCTTTGTGATTATGTGTATTTCACATGATGTTTTGTGATTGTCCTTATTTTAAATCATGCTTTGTTATTATGTGTATTTCAAATGATTATTTGTTATTGTCTTTATTTCAAACGATGTTTTTTTATTGTCTTTATTTCCAATGATGTTTTCTGATTGTTTGTATTTCAAATGATGCTTTGCGATTGCCTTATTTCAAATGATCTTTTGTGATTGTCTTTATTTTAAATGCTATTTTGTGATTATCTTTATTTCAAATGATGCTTTGTTATAGTCTGTATTTGAAGAAATGTTTTGTTATTATTGTTATTTCAAATGATCTTTTGTGATTGTCCTTATTTGAAATGATGCTTTGTGATTATTTTTATTTGAAATGATGTTTGGTGATTGTCTTTATTTCAAATGATGTTTTGTCAGTGTCTTTATTTCAAACGATGTTTTTTCATTGTCTTTATTTGAAACGATGTTTTGTGATTGCTTTGATTTCCAATGATGTTTTGTGATTATCTTTATTTCAAATGAATCTTTGTGATTGTCTTTATTTCAAATGATGTTCTGTGATTATCTGTGTTTCAAATGATGTTTTGTGTTGATCTATATTTCAAATTAAGCTTTGTCATTTTCAATATTTTATATAATGTTGTGTTATTGTATTTATTTCAATTGATGTTTTGTGAATGTCCTTCTTTGAAATAATCTTTTGTGATTGTCTTTAATTCAAACGATGCTTTGTGATTATGTGTATTTCAAATGATGTCTTGTGATTTTCTTTATTTCAAACGATGTGTTGTGATTGTCTTTATTTCAAACGATGTTTTGTGATTGTCTTTAATTCAAACGATGTGTTGTGATTATTTTCATTTCAAATGATGTTTTGTGATTGTCTTTATTTCAAACGATGTGTTCTGATTGTCTTTATATCAAACGATGTTTGTGATTGTCTTTAATTCAAACGATATGTTGTGATTGTCCTTATTTCAAATGATGTTTTATGATTGTCTTTATTTCAAACGATGTGTTCTGATTGTCTTTATATCAAACGATGTTTGTGATTATTTTCATTTCAAACGATGTTTTGTGATTGTCTTTATTTCAAACGATGTGTTCTGATTGTCTTTATATCAAACGATGTTTGTGATTATCTTTAATTCAAACGATATGTTGTGATTGTCTTTATTTCAAATGATGTTTTGTGATTGTCTTTATTTCAAACGATGTGTAGTGATTGTCTTTATTTCAAACGATGTTTTGTGATTGTCTTTAATTCAAACGATGTGTTGTGATTATTTTCATTTCAAATGATGTTTTGTGATTGTCTTTATTTCAAACGATGTTTTGTGATTGTCTTTAATTCAAACGATGCTTTGTGATTATGTGTATTTCAAATGATCTTTTGTGATTGTCCTTATTTCAAAGGATGCTTTGTTATTATGTGTATTTCAAATGATGGTGTGTGATTGTCTTTATTTCAAATGATTATTTGTTATTGTCTTTATTTCAAACGATGTTTTTTTATTGTCTTTATTTCCAATGATGTTTTCTGATTGTTTGTATTTCAAATGATGCTTTGCGATTGCCTTATTTCAAATGATCTTTTGTGATTGTCTTTATTTTAAATGCTATTTTGTGATTATCTTTATTTCAAATGATGCTTTGTTATAGTTTGTATTTGAAGAAATGTTTTCTTATTATTGTTATTTCAAATGATCTTTTGTGATTGTCCTTATTTGAAATGATGCTTTGTGATTATTTTTATTTGAAATGATGTTTGGTGATTTTCTTTATTTCAAACGATGTTTTGTCAGTGTCTTTATTTCAAACGATGTTTTTTCATTGTCTTTATTTGAAACGATGTTTTGTGATTGCTTTGATTTCCAATGATGTTTTGTGATTATCTTTATTTCAAATGAAGCTTTGTGATTGTCTTTATTTCAAATGATGCTCTGTGATTATCTGTGTTTCAAATGATGTTTTGTGTTGATCTATATTTCAAATTATGCTTTGTCATTTTCAATATTTTAAATAATGTTGTGTTATTGTATTTATTTCAATTGATGTTTTGTGAATGTCCTTCTTTGAAATAATCTTTTGTGATTGTCTTTATTTCAAATTATGATTTGTGATTATGTGTATTTCAAATGATGTTTTGTGATTGTCTTTTTTTCCAATGATTCTTTGTGATTGTCTTAATTTCAAATGATGATTTGTGATTGTCTTTATTTCAAATGTTGCTTGTGATTGCCTTGATTTCCAATGACGCTTTGTGAATGTCTTTATTTCAAATGATGTTTGTGATTCTCTGTATTTCAAATAATGGTTTATTATTGTCTTCATTTCAAACGATGTGTTGTGATTGTCTTTAATTCCAATGATGTTTTGTGATTGTATTTATTTCAAACGATGTGTTCTGATTGTCTTTATATCAAACGATGTTTTGTAAATTGTCTTTAATTCAAACGATGTGTTGTGATTGTCTTTATTCCAAATGATGTTTTGTGATTGTCTTTATTTCAAACGATGTGTTGTGTTTGTCTTTATTTCAAACGATGTTTTGTGATTGTCTTTAATTCAAACGATGTGTTGTGATTATTTTCATTTCAAATGATGTTTTGTGATTGTCCTTATTTCAAATGATGTTTTGTGATTGTCTTTATTTCAAACGATGTTTTATGATTGTCTTGATTTCAAATGATGCATTGTGGTTATCTTTATATCAAATGATGTTTTATGATTGCCTTGATTTCAAATGATGCTTTGTGATTATCTTTATTTCAAATGATGTTTTGTGATTGTCCTTATTTCAAATGATGCTTTGTGATTATGTGTATTTCAAATGATGTTTTGTGATTGTCCTTATTTCAAATAATGCTTTGTGATTATGTGTATTTCAAATGAGGTTTTGTGATTGTCCTTATTTCAAATGATGCTTTGTGATTGTGTGTATTTCAAATGATGTTTTGTGATTGTCCTTTTTACAAATGATGCTTTGTGATTATGTCTATTTCAAAAGATGTTTTGTGATTGTCCTTATTTCAAATGATGCTTTGTGATTATGTGTATTTCAAAAGATGTTTTGTGATTGTCCTTATTTCAAATCATGCTTTGTGATTATGTGTATTTCAAATGATGTTGTGTGATTGTCTTTATTTCAAATTATTATTTGTTATTGTCTTTATTTCAAACGATGTTTTTTTATTGTCTTTATTTCCAATAATGTTTTCTGATAGTCTGTATTTTAAATGATGCTATGTGATAGCTTTTATTTCCAATGACGTTTTCTGATTGTTTGTATTTCAAATGATGCTTTGTGATTGCCTTATTTCAAATGATCTTTTGTGATTATCTTTATTTCAAATGCTATTTTGTGATTATCTTTATTTCAAATGATGCTTTGTTATAGTCTGTATTTGACGAAATGTTTTGTTATTATCTTTATTTCAAATGATCTTTTGTGATTGTCTTTATTTCAAATGATGCTGTGTGATTGTCTTTATTTCAAACGATGTTTTGTCATTGTCTTTATTTCAAACGATGTTTTGTGATTCCCTTGATTTCCAATGATTCTTTGTGATTATCTTTATTTCAAATGTTGTGTTGTGATTGTCTTTATTTCCAATGATGATTTGTTATTGTCTTTATTTCAAACGATGTATTTTATTGTCTTTATTTCAAAACATGTTTGATGATTGTCTTGATTTCCAATGATGCTTTGTGATTATCTTTATTTCAAATGATGTTTTGTGATTGTCTTCATTTCTAATGATATTTTGTGATTGTCCTTATTTCAAATGATGCTTTGTGATTGTCTTTATTTCAAATGATGTTTTGTGATTATCTTTATTTCAAATGATGTTTTGTGATTGTCCTTATTTCATATGCTGTTTTGTGATTGTCTTTATTTCACATGATGCTTTGTGATTTTCTTTACTTCAAACGATGTTTTGTTATTGTCTTTATTTCAAACGATGTTTTGACATTGTCTTTATTTCAAACTATGTTTCGTGATTGCCTTGATTTCCAATGATCTTTTGTGATTGTCCTTATTTCAAATGATGCTTTGTGATTATTTTTATTTGAAATGATGTTTTGTGATTGTCTTTATTTCAAATGAAGCGTTGTGATTGTCTTTATTTCAAATGATGCTCTGTGATTATCTGTGTTTCAAATGATGTTTTGTGATTATCTATATTTCAAATTAACCTTTGTCATTTTCAATATTTTAAATAATGTTGTGTTATTGTATTTATTTCAATTCATGTTTTGTGAATGTCCTTCTTTGAAATAATCTTTTGTGATTGTCTTTATTTCAAATCATGCTTTGTGATTATGTGTATTTCAAATGATGTTTTGTGATTGTCTTTTTTTCCAATGATGCTTTGTGATTGTCTTAATTTCAAACGATGTTTTGTGATTGTCTTTATTTCAAATGTTGCTTGTGATTGCCTTGATTTACAATGACGCTTTGTGAATGTCTTTATTTCAAATGATGTTTGTGATTGTCTTTATTTCAAATGATGATTTGTGATTGACTTTATTTCAAACGATGTTTTTGATTGTCTTTATTTCAAACGATGATTTGTGATTGCCTTGATTTGCAATGATGTTTTGTGATTATCTGTATTTCAAATTATGTTTTGTGATTCTCTGTATTTCAAATAATGTTTTATTATTGTCTTCATTTCAAACGATATGTTGTGATTGTCTGTATTTCAAATAATGTTTTGTAATTGTCTTCATTTCAACGATGTTTTGTAATTATCTTTATTTCAAACGATATGTTGTGATTGTCTTTAATTCCAATGATGATTTGTGATTGACTTTATTTCATACGATGATTTGTGATTGCCTTGATTTCAAATGATGTTTTCTGATTATCTTTATTTCAAATTATGTTTTGTGATTCTCTGTATTTCAAATAATGTTTTGTGATTCTCTGTATTTCAAATAATGTTTTATTATTGTCTTCATTTCAAACGATGTGTTGTGATTGTCTTTAATTCCAATAATGTTTTATTATTGTCTTTATTTCAAACGATATGTTGTGATTGTCTTATTACAAATGATGCTGTGTGATTATGTGAATTTCAAATGATGTTTTGTAATAGTCTTTATTTCAAATGATATTTTCTGATGGTCGTTATTTCAAATGATATTTTGTGATTGTCTTTATTACAAATGATGCTTTGTTATTATGTGTATTTCAAATGATGTTTTATGATTGTCTTTACTTCGAATGATATTTTGTGATTGTCTTTGTTTCAAATCATTTTTTGTGATTATGGGTATATCAAATGATGTTTCATGATTGTCTTTATTTCAAACGATGTGTTGTGATTGTCTTTATTTCAAACGATGTTTTGTGATTGTCTTTAATTCAATCGATGCTTTGTGATTATGTGTATTTCAAATGATCTTTTGTGATTGTCCTTATTTCAAATGATGCTTTGTTATAGTCTGTATTTGAAGAAATGTTTTGTTATTATATTTATTTCAAATGACGTTTTGTGATTGTCTTTATTTCATACGATGTTTTGTGATTGCATTGATTTCCAATGATGTTTTGTGATTATCTTTATTTCAAATGAAGCTTTGTGGTTGTATTTATTTCAAATGATGCTCTGTGATTATCTATGTTTCAAATGATGTTTTGTGATTATCTTATTTCAAGCGATGTTTTGTGATTGTCTTTATTTCAAACGATGTTTTATGATTTCCTTGATTTCCAATGATTCTTTGTGATTCTCTTTATTTCAAATGATATTGTGTGATTGTCTTTATTTCAAACGATGTTTTTATTGTCTTTATTTCAAACGATGTATTTTATTGTCTTTATTTCAAAATATGTTTCATGATTGCCCTGATTTCCAATGATGTTTTGTGATTATCTTTATTTAAAATTATGTTTTGTGATTCTCGGTATTTCAAATAATGTTTTGTGATTCTCTGTATTTCAAATAATGTTTTATCATTGTCTTCATTTCAAACGATGTGTTGTGATCGTCTTTAATTCCAGTGATGTTTTGTAATTGTCTTTATTTCAAACGATATGTTGTGATTGTCTTATTACATATGATATTTTGTGATTGTCTTTATTACAAATGATGCTTTGTTATTATGTGTATTTCAAATGATGTTTTATAATTGTCTTTACTTCGAATGATATTTTGAGATTGTCTTTATTTCAAACGATGTGTTGTGATTGTCTTTGTTTCAAATCATTTTTTGTGATTAAGGGTATATCAAATGATGTTTCATGATTGTCTTTATTTCAAATGACGTTTTGTAATTGTCTTTATTTCAAACGATGTGTTGTGATTGTCTTTATTTCAAACGATCTGTTGTGATTGTCTTTATTTCAAATGATGCTGTGTGATTGTCTTTATTTCAAACGATGTTTTGTCATTGTCTTTATTTCAAACGATGTTTTTTGATTGCATTGATTTCCAATGATGTTTTGTGATTATCTTTATTTCAAATGAAGCTTTGTGGTTGTATTTATTTCAAATGATGCTCTGTGATTATCTATGTTTCAAATGTTGTTTTGTGATTATCTTATTTCAAGCGATGTTTTGTGATTGTCTTTATTTCAAATGATATTGTGTGATTGTCTTTATTTCAAACGATGTTTTTATTGTCTTTATTTCAAACGATGTATTTTATTGTCTTTATTTCAAAACATGTTTCATGATTGCCTTGATTTCCAATGAGGCTTTGTGATTATCTTTATTTCAAATGATGTTTTGTGATTGTCTTCATTTCCAATGATGTTTTGTGATAGTCCTTATTTCAAATGATGCCTTCTGATTATTTTTATTTGAAATGATGTTTTGTGAATGTCCTTATTTCAAACGATGTTTTGTCATTGTCTTTATTCCAAACGATGTTTTGACATTGTCTTTATTTCAAACGATGTTTTGTGATTGCCTTGATTTCCAATGATGTTTTGTGATTATCTTTATTTCAAATGAAGCTTTGTGGTTGTCTTTATTTCAAATGATGTTTTGTGATTGTCTTTATTTCAAATGCTGTTTTGTGATTGTCCTTAGTTCAAATGATGCTTTGTGATTATGAGTATTTCAAATGATGGTGTGTGATTGTCTTTATTTCAAATGATTTGTTACTGTCTTTATTTCAAACGATGTTTTTTATTGTCTTTATTTCAAAACATGTTTTATCATTGCCTTTATTTCCAATGATGCATTGTGATTATCTTTATTTCAAATGATCTTTTGTTATTGTCCTTATTTCAGATGATGCTTTGTGATTATTTTTATTTGAAATGATGTTTTGTGATTGTCTTTATTTCAAACGATGATTTGTGATTGACTTGATTTCCAATGATGTTTTGTGATTATCTTTATTTCAAATTATGTTTTGTGATTCTCTGTATTTCAAATAATGTTTTATTATTGTCTTCATTTCAAACGATGTTTTATGATTGTCTTTACTTCGAATGATATTTTGTGATTGTCTTTATTTCAAACGATGTTTTGTGATTGTCTTTAATTCAAACGATGAGTTGTGATTGTCTTTATTTCAAATGATGTTTTGTGATTGTCTTTATTTCAAATGATGTTTTGTGATTGTCTTTATTTCAAATGATGTTGTGTGATTGTCTTTAATTCAAACGGTGTTTTGTGATTGTCTTTAATTCAAACGATGTGTTGTGATTATTTTTATTTCAAATGATGTTTTGTGATTGTCCTTATTTCAAATGATGCTTTGTGATTATGTGTATATCAAATGATGTTTTGTAATTATCTTTATTTCAAATGATGTTTTGTGATTGTCTTTATTTCAAATGCTGTTTTGTGATTGTCTTTAGTTCAAATGATGCTTTGTGCTTATGAGTATTTCAAATGATGGTGTGTGATTGTCTTTATTTCAAATTATTTGTTATTATCCTTATTTCAAATGATGCTTTGTGATTATGTGTATTTCAAATGATGTTTTGTGATTGTCCTTATTTCAAATGATGCTTTGTGATTATGTGTATTTCAAATGATGTTGTGTGATTGTCTTTATTTCAAATGATTATTTGTGATTGTTTGTATTTCAGATGATGCTTTGTGATTGCCTTATTTCAAATGATCTTTTGTGATTGTCTCTATTTCAAATGCTGTTTTGTAATTATCTTTATTTCAAATGATGCTTTGTTATAGTCTGTATTTGAAGAAATGCTTTGTTATTATCTTTATTTCAAATGATCTTTTGTGATTGTCTTTATTTCAAACGATGATTTGTGATTGCCTTGATTTCCAATGATGTTTTGTGATTATCTTTATTTCAAATTATGCTTTGTGATTCTCTGTATTTCAAATAATGTTTTATTATTGTCTTCATTTCAAACGATGTGTTGTGATTGTCTTTAATTCCAATGATGTTTTGTAATTGTCTTTATTTCAAACGATATGTTGTGATTGTCTTATTACAAATGATGCTGTGTGATTATGTGAATTTCAAATGATGTTTTGTAATTGTCTTTATTACAAATGATGCTTTGTTATTATGTGTATTTCAAATGATGTTTTATGATTATCTTTACTTCGAATGATATTTTGTGATTGTCTTTATTTCAAACGATGTTTTGTGATTGTCCTTATTTCAAATGATGCTTTGTGATTATGTGTATTTCAAATGATGTTTTGTGATTGTCCTTATTTCAAATGATGCTTTGTGATTATGTGTATTTCAAATGATGTTTTGTGATTATCTTTATTTCAAATGATGCTTTGTGATAGCTTTGATTTCCAATGAAGTTCTGTGATTGTTTGTATTTCAAATGATGCTTTGTGATTGCCTTATTTCAAATGATCTTTTTTGATTGTCTTTATTTCAAATGCTGTTTTGTAATTATCGTTATTTCAAATGATGCTTTGTTATAGTCTGTATTTGAAGAAATGCTTTGTTATTATCTTTATTTCAAATGATCTTTTATGATTGTCTTTATTTCAAATGCTGTTTTGTGATTGTCCTTATTTCAAGTGATGCTTTGTGATTGTCTTTATTTCAAACGGTGTTTTGTCATTGTCTTTATTTCAAACGATGTCTGTCATTGTCTTTACTTCAAACGATGTTTTCTGATTGCCTTGATTTCCAATGATGTTTTTTTATTATCTTTATTTCAAATGAAGCCTTGTGATTGTCTTTATTTCAAATGATACTCTGTGATTATCTATGTTTCAAATGATGTTTTGTGATTGTCCTTATTTCAAATGATTCTTTGTGAATATGTGTATTTCAAACGATGTTGTGTGATTGTCTTTATTTCAAATGATGATTTGTTATTGTCTTTATTTCAAACGATGTTTTTTTATTGTCTTTATTTCAAAACTTGTTCTATGATTGCCTCGATTTCCAATGATCTTTGTGATTTTCTTTATTTCAAATGATATTTTATGATTGTCTTTATTTCCAATGATGTTTTTTTTATAGTCTTTATTTCAAATGATGCTATGTGATAGCTTTAATTTCCAATGACGTTTTGTGATTGTTTGTATTTCAAATGATATTTTGTGATTGTCTTTATTTCAAATGCTGTTTTGTGATTGTCTTTATTACAAATGATGCTTCGTTATTATGTGTATTTCAAATGATGTTTTATGATTGTCTTTATTTCCAATTATGTTTTGTGAATATCTTTATTCCAAACGATGTGTTGTAATTATCTTTATTTCAAATGATGTTTTGCGATTGTCTTTATTTCAAATGAAGTTTTGTGATTGTTTTTATTTCAAATAATGTTTAGTGATTTCCTGTATTTCAAATAATGTTTTATTATTGTCTTCATTTCAAACGATGTGTTGTGATTGTCTTATTACAAATGATGCTGTGTGATTATGTGAATTTCAAATGATGTTTTGTAATAGTCTTTATTTCAAATGATATTTTCTGATGGTCGTTATTTCAAATGATATTTTGTGATTGTCTTTATTACAAATGATGCTTTGTTATTATATGTATTTCAAATGATGTTTTATGATTGTCTTTATTTCAAATGACGTTTTGTGATTGTCTTTATTTCAAACGATGTGTTGTGATTGTCTTTATTTCAAACGATGTTTTGTGATTGTCTTTAATTAAAACGATGCTTTGTGATTATGTGTATTTCAAATGATCTTTTGTGATTGTCCTTATTTCAAATGATGCTTTGTTATAGTCTGTATTTGAAGAAATGTTTTGTTATTATCTTTGTTTCAAATGATCTTGTGTGATTGTCTTTATTTCAAATGATGCTGTGTGATTGTCTTTATTTCAAACGATGTTTTGTCATTGTCTTTATTTCAAACGATGTTTTGTCATTGTCTTTATTTCAAACGATGTTTTGTCATTGCCTTGATTTCCAATGATGTTTTGTGATTATCTTTATTTCAAATGAAGCTTTGTGGTTGTCTTTATTTCAAATGATGCACTGTGATTATCTATGTTTCAAATGATGTTTTGTGATTATCTTATTTCAAGCGATGTTTTGTGATTGTCTTTATTTCAAATGATGTTTTGTGATTGTCCTTATTTCAAATGCTGATTTGTGATTGTCTTTATTTCAAATGCTGTTTTGTGATTATTTTTATTTCAAATGATGGTTTGTTATAGTCTGTATTTGAAGAAATGTTTTGTGATTGTCCTTATTTCAAATGATGCTTTGTGATTATTTTTCTTTGAAATGATGTTTTGTGATTGTCTTTATTTCAAATGATGATTTGTGATTGACTTTATTTCAAACGATGATTTGTGATTGCCTTGATTTCCAATGATGTTTTGTGATTATCTTTATTTCAAATTATGTTTTGTGATTCTCTGTATTTCAAATAATGTTTTGTGATTCCCTGTATTTCAAATAATGTTTTATTATTGTCTTCATTTCAAACGATGTGTTGTGATTGTCTTTAATTCCAATGATGTTTTGTTATTGTCTTTATTTCAAACGATGTTTTGTGATTGTCTTTAATTCAAACGATCCTTTGTGATTATGTGTATTTCAAATGATCTTTTGTGATTGTCCTTATTTCAAATGATGCTTTGTTATGGTCTGTATTTGAAGAAATGTTTTGTTATTATCTTTATTTCAAATGATCTTTTGTGATTGTCTTTATTTCAAATGATGCTGTGCGATTGTCTTTATTCCAAACGATGTTTTGTCATTGTCTTTATTTCAAACGATGTTTTGTCATTGTCTTTATTTCAAACGATGTTTTGTGATTGCCTTGATTTCCAATGATGTTTTGTGATTATCTTTATTTCAAATGAAGCTGTGTGGTTGTCTTTATTTCAAATGATGCTCTGTGATTATCTATGTTTCAAATGATGTTTTGTGATTATCTTATTTCAAGCGATGTTTTGTGATTGTCTTTATTTCAAATGATGCTTTGTGATTATCTTCATTTCAAATGATGTTTTGTGATTGTCCTTATTTCAAATGCTGTTTTGTGATTGACTTTATTTCAAACGATGATTTGTGATTGCCTTGATTTCCAATGATGTTTTGTGATTATCTTTATTTCAAATTATATTTTGTGATTCTTTGTATTTCAAATAATGTTTTGTTATTGTCTTTATTTCAAACGATATGTTGTGATTGTCTTATTACAAATGATGCTGTTTGATTATGTGAATTTCAAATGATGTTTTGTAATAGTCTTTATTTCAAATGATATTTTCTGATGGTCGTTATTTCAAATGATATTTTTTTATTGTCTTTATTACAAATGATGCTTTGTTATTATGTGTATTTCAAATGATGTTTTATGATTGTCTTTACTTCGAATGATATTTTGTGATTGTCTTTATTTCAAATGATGCGTTGTGATTGTCTTTGTTTCAAATAATTTTTTGTGATTATGGTCTGTATTTGAAGAAATGTTTTGTTATTATCTTTATTTCAAATGATCTTTTGTGATTGTCTTTATTTCAAATGATGCTGTGTGATTGTCTTTATTTCAAACGATGTTTTGTCATTGTCTTTATTTCAAACGATGTTTTGTTATTGTCTTTATTTCAAACGATGAGGAGAAGAATCGCGACCATATATAAGACAGTGACTGAGAAGAATCACGATCATATATAAGACATGGACGTGGAAGAATCAGGATCATAGATAAGACAGTGACGGGGAAGAATCAGGATCATATATAAGACAGTGCATGACGCGTAAGAATCAGGGTCAAATATAAGACAGTGACGGGAAAGCATAAGGATCATATATAAGAGAGTGATGGGGAAGAATCAGGATCATATATTAGACTGTGACGGTGAAGAATCAGAATCCTATATAAAACAGTGACGGTGAAAAATCAGAACCATATACCGGGTATAAGACAGTGACAGGGAAGAATCAGGATTATATATAAGACAGTGTGTGACGGGTAAGAATCAGGATCATATATATACATAAGAAAACGGTTTTACACAATATGAATAACAATTATATGTTTTAAATAGAATAAAAAACAACAAGCTGTTTTTTTCAACCTTCTGGAAGGGTTTTTCTTTGGGGATATTCATATGATAGACATTGATGGGAAAACATCAGTATCATATATAAGACAGTGACGTGGGAAAATCAAGATCATATATAAGACAGTGCAAGACGGGGAAGAATCAGGATCATATAGAAGACAGTGACGGGGAAGAATCAGGATCATATATAAGGCAGTGCCGGGGAAGAATCAGGATCATATATAAGACAGTGACCGGGGAGAATTAGGATCATATATAAGACAGTGCATGACGCGGAAGAATCATGATCATATATAAGACAGTGATGGGGGAAAATCATGATCATATATAAGACAGAGACGGGGAAGAATCAGGATCATATATACGACAGTGACCGGAAAGAATCAGGATCATATATAAGACAGTGAGGGGGAAGAATCAGGATCATATATAAGATAGTGACGGGGAAGAATCAGGATCATATATAAGACAGTGACGGAGAAGAATCAGGATCATATATAAGACAGGGACGGGGAAGAATTAGGATCACATATAAGAGAGCGACTGTTAAAAAATGTCAAAAAAAAAAACAAACAAAAAAACAAAATGATACCATGATTAACTTACAATTTTTGTAAATGTTTACTTTTTAGGGAAATTCCAATTGATACTGTTTACTTGTGTTTTACTTTAAACAAATTTACCGTGACTCGGTATATTATTAATATTAATATATAAGAAACTTGTTTGTCATATTAAATGTTTACCGTTTTCAAGGAAATTCCAATTTATACTGGTTACTCCTGTGTTATTTTATACAAATTTACACTCTATATTAATATTACCGGAGAGACATCAAACCAGTCAAATATAATCATTTTTTTCATTTCATTTCAAATATAATCAATGAGCAAAGTTGGAATTTAATATTCTATAAATAGAAACTATATGGATTACCATTATATAATTGGTTTTCCCCTTATCTATCATTTATCTTTATGCATGTGTATTATATTAATTTTTTATGTTTTGTGTATTTCTTTGTTTGTATTCTCAATTCTTCAGAATACTTTTTTGTTCGTTATTTATCATTTCAAACTAATTGTGATTTTTTGAGTCATGTGATATATGCAATCTACTTGGTCAAGGTCATGTCAGTATTATTATTAGCACAAGATGGCCACCCCCAGTGCTGCGAAGTTCTGATGTTTATTTCAGACACCAATGACTAGTTCTCTCATGAACAGATACTACGAATATAATGAACAAAATGCTGTAAAAAATGGTAAAAGAAAAATTAGAAATCTCTTTTATTGTCAAAATAAACTCCACTATAAACAAACTGTGTTATACTACATTCTATTAATAGGAAATATTGAATCAAACCCTGGTCCAAATATTATATCGGGCAAAGCTAATTTGAAAAATGGTTCACTAAAAATTGCGCATATTAATGCATGCAGTTTATTACCAAAAATTGACTTGATTGAATTAGAAATGTCAAATAATGATATCATACTTGTATCAGAAACACATTTAAGTCAGGATATTGACAATGAGGATATCCAACTAAGGGGTTTCCAAAACCCAATACGTGTTGACAGGAATCGCCACGGTGGCGGAGTGGCAATTTTCGCCAAACCTAATATTTATATATGTGAAAAGCCTGAATTTCACACTAGCGAAATTGAAATCCTTTGGTTAGAAGTTATCATAAATAATTTAAAAGCGATGGTCGGAGTTATTTATATCATTCAGATGGAAAACAATATCCAGCCTATATTGGATTTGAATATTCCTGTAATACTTGGAGGTGATTTAAGGATTGATATGTTGGGTAATCAGTGTGGGCACCTTAAAGACATTCTCGCACGTCTAATCTTGGAGAATGCAGCCTACACGTATTACCCATACATCAGCTACATGTATCGTTTTATTTATTACAAACAGACCAAATCTTATACTTGATATTAAAGTTTCCCCGAACTTTTGCAGTGACCACTGCCCAGTCAGTTTAGATATTAATATCAAAACTAGTAAAGAGCAATGTTATAAACGCACAATTAGAAAATATGATCAGGCTGATTATAATTCTATAATTCATGATATGGAAGGCAAGAATTGGAGTATTCTCTTCGAAAATAAAACTGTCAATGAGAATTACTCCAATTTCATTTCTATTGTAAATGAGGCATGTGATAAACACATACCTACAAAAACTGTAGTTATTAGACCAGCTGATAAACCGTTTATGAATAGCTCTATAACGAAGGCGATTCGAAGGAGAAATCGCATTCATTATAGAGCTAAGTCTACCAAAAACCCAGATCATTGGTCACAATATAGACATTTGCGAAATTACGTAATAAGATTGGTAAGAGAAACCAAAACTGAATATAAAAATAAACTTACTTCTCAATTAATAGACAAAAGGATCCCACCAGGCAAATGGTGGAGAATTGCCAAATCAGTGTGTAAACTAAACAAGTGTAATAAAGTTTCACCCCCTATAAAACATGAAGGTAGAATAATAATTCATCCTTCCGAGAAATGTGATATTTTTAATAAGTACTTTGCTGATATTTCAAATATTGAAAATGAACCAAATCTCCCGAATGAAGACTTTGCCCGTGACAATATTTGTCCTGATTTATTGATTACTGAACAAGAAGTAAAAGACCAATTAGAAATACTGAATAATACCAAACCAAGTGGCCCTGATGGTATTGCACCCAGGATTTTACGCAGTGTTTCTCAATGCCTTATTTCCCCCTTACATTATTATTTAATCAGTCATTGCAATGTGGACAACTTCCATATATTTGGAAACGCTCACACGTAACCCCTGTGTACAAAAATAAAGGGACTGCATCCGACATTACAAACTTTCGACCTATTGCCCTTACTTGTGTTCTGTGTAAAATGATGAACAAATTAATTGTGAAACATTTGCAATACTTTGTATTAGAGCATCATATTATTACAGAATACCAGTCAGGATTCCAACCAAAAGATTCTACAGTAAACCAACTTGTATATATTTACAACACTATTATCAGTAACCTTGATATTGGCAAAGACATAAGGTTTATATTTTGTGATATTTCTAAAGCATTCGATAGGGTTTGGCATACAGGACTTTTATACAAATTACGCAAGATTGGTATTGATGGAAATTTACTAAGTTGGGTTACAGATTATTTAGATGATAGGAAACAAAAAGTGGTCTTAGATGGTTTCTCATCTGGGTGGGAGGAAATCGATGGAAGGGTTCCCCAAGGGTCAGTGTTGGGTCCTTTCCTGTTCCTTATATACATAAATGCTATTGTTGATGATCTTGACTGTAATATCAAACTCTTTGCTGATGATACATCTTTATATGTAATAGTCGAAGACAAACATTATATACAAGCTGCAGATATGCTATCAACAGACTTGTCTCATATCCATAACTGGTCACAAAACTGGGCTATTAAATTTAATCCTAATAAAACTGAATCAGTTTTATTTACTAGACGAAATATAAATAACCCTCCAGTTTACTTTGGGGATATGGACAACAGAGTGACAGATGTTAATACTCACTGTCATCTGGGTCTGGATGACCAAAGTAATTGTAGATAGGGCGATTATGTCAGTAAAATTTATAAGAAAGCATGTGACAGACTGCAAATTCTTAGAATGCTCCAATATCAAGTTCAGAGAAATGTATTGATTAGTATATATTTATCATTCATCCGACCTATACTAGAATATGGAAATGTAATTTGGAACAATTGTACCCAAAATGAAGCTAATCTATTGGAAAGTGTTCAGATTGAGGCTGGCAGGATAATTACAGGGTTGAGAGTAAATTCATCCAGATCTAAATTATATAGTGAAGTTGGCTGGGAACCCCTTTATTAAAGAAGAGAGAAACAAAAGTTGATTCTACTCTATACAATAATAAATGGTTTAACTCCAGATTATATGAATGATATGATTCAACCATATACAGAAAATATTCATGATTATAATTTACAACAAATATCGGGGGACAATTTTAGACTACTCTTTTGTAATACTGTCTCATATAGCAAATGTTTCATCCCTAGTACGTTACGACTCTGGAATAGTCTGCCTGCCTCAACAAAGTCAAGTCCTTCTCTTAATATATTAAAGGCAAGACTGAACTCTAGTACGAATGCTTCACGTAAATATTCACATATAGGTGATAGAAAAGAAAATATCATACACTGTCAGATGAGGAATGATGCTAACAATCTAAATCTACATTTGCAGCAACATCACTTATCTGACAGATCATCTTGCCCACATTGTAATGATCCCTGTGAAAGCCCCTCCCATTATTTTATGCACTGCCCTTTATATAATATTCATAGGCAACAACTTGTTGATTCCTTTAATGAACTTAACATAGAATTTACTATTCAAACCATTTTTATGGAAGTGCAACCTCTGATTACAATCAGAATGTAAAACTTTTTCGTGCAGTACATTCCTTTATTAAGCGGAGCAAACGATTTGAATAATAATACAGTAATACAAATCTTAAACTGTTTAAACATTTTAAACTGTAACAGTATTTTCACAAATGATGGACCATGATTGCAAATATCGGTACTCTACCTCTCACATGACTGAATTAACTTATTGATATTCTATTTATAAGTTATGTTGTTTTATAAATATATTACATGTATATATATTATCATAAATCTCATATTTATACTATGATTACCTACTGCATGCTAAATTAAAAAAAAAAAAATAATAATAATAATAATTCTGAAATGAATTCTTTAGTATTTAAATTAGATTAAGAGGTAATATATCTTGCAACATCTTACACTTGTAACACTTTTAGATAGCAACGAAGTGTATTAAAAAAAATCGTAGATCTCATATCAGCCATATATAAGACAGTGCCATACGGGGAAGAATCAGGATCATATATAAGACGGCGACGGGGAAGTATCAGGATCATATATAAGACAGTGATGGGGAACATCAGGATCATATATAAGACAGAGACAGGGAAGATTCAGTATCATCTATAAGACAGTGAAGGGGAAGAATCAGGATCATATATTAGACAGTGCATGACGGGGAAGAATCAATATCATATATAAGACAGGGACGGGAAAGAATCGGGATCACATATAAGACAGTGACGGGGAAAAATCAGGATCATATATAAGACAATGATGGGGAAGATTCAGGTTCATACGTAAGACACTGTATGATGGAGAAGAATCAGGTTCATACATAAGACAGTGACGGGAAGAATCAGGATCATATATAAGATAGTGACGGGGAAAATCAGTATCATATATAAGATGTATATATATTATCATAAATCTCTTATTTATACTATGATTACCTACTGCATGCTAAATTAAAAAAAAAAATAATAATAATTCTGAAATGAATTCTTCAAGTATTTAAATTAGATGAAGAGGTAATAAATCTTGCAACATCTTACACTTGTAACACTTTTAGATAGCAACGAAGTGTATTAAAATAAAATTGTAAATATCATATCAACCAAATTGTCCATAAAACCTAATCAATGTTAATTACTTATCAATAACTGAATATATGAGATTTCTGACTGTTATTGTATACTCGAGTTATTCCCCTTTGAGTATGAAATATTGTGAATTGTAAATTATTAACTGCATGCATTGTTGATTGTTGCTGTTACCTTTGTATGGAGAGGATTTATATAGGCTATTGCCTGCTATCCAATCCATTTCATTTAGTTAAGAATAAAATATGTTTAAATTAAATTATAAGACAGTGACGGAGAAGAATCAGGATCATATAGAAGACAGTGACGGGGAAGAATCATGGCCATATATAAGACAGTGCCGCGGAAGAATCATGATCATATATAAGACAGTGACGGAGAAGAATCACGATCATATATCAGACAGTGACGGAGAAGAATCACGATCATATATAAGACAGTGACTGAGACAAATCACGATCGTATATAAGACAGTGACGTGGAAGAATCACGATCATATATAAAACAGTGACGGGGAAGAATCAGGATCATATATAAAACAGTGACGGGGAAGAATCAGGATCATATATAAGACAGTGATGAGGAAGAATCAGGATCATATATAAGACAGTACATGACGGGGAAACATCAGGATCATATATAAGGGAGTGATGGGGAAGAATCAGGATCATATATAAGACTGTGACGGTGAAGAATCAGAATCCTATATAAAACAGTGACGGGGAAAAATCAGAATCATATACCGGGTATAAGACAGTGACAGGGAAGAATCAGGATTATATATAAGACAGTGTGTGACGGATAAGAATCAGGATAATATATAAGACAGTGACGGGGAAGAATCAGCATCACACATATATATAAGAAAAAGGTTATACATAATATGAATAAAAAATATATGTTTTAAATAGAATAAAAACAACAACAAGCTGTTTATTTAACCTTCTGGAAGGGTTTTTCTTTCGGGATATTCATATAATAGACATTGATGGGAAAAGATCAGTATCATATATAAGACAGTGACATGGGAAAATCAGGATCATATATAAGACAGTGCAAGACGGGGAAGAATCAGGATCATATAGAAGACAGTGACGGGGAAGAATCAGGATCATATATAAGACAGTGCCTCGGAAGAATCAGGATCATATATAAGACAGTGATGGGGGAAAATCAGGATCATATATCAGACACAGACAGGGAAGAATCAGGATCATATATAAGACAGAGACAGGGAAGATTCAGGATCATCTATAAGACAGTGAAGGGGAAGAATCAGGATCATATAGTAGACAGTGCATGACGGGGAAGAATCAATATCATATATAAGACAGGGACGGGGAAGAATCGGGATCACATATAAGACAGTGACGGGGAAAAATCAGGATCATATATAAGACAGTGATGGGGAAGATTCAGGTTTATACATAAGACAGAGACAGGGAAGATTCAGGATCATCTATAAGACAGTGAAGGGGACGAATCAGGATCATATATTAGACAGTGCATGACGGGGAAGAATCAATATCATATATAAGACAGGGACGGGGAAGAATCGGGATCACATATAAGACAGTGACGGGGAAAAATCAGGATCATATATAAGACAGTGATGGAGAAAATCAGAATCATATACCGGGTATAAGACATTATTATGATCCTGATTCTTACCGTCACACACTGTCTTATATTTACTAGTAAAAAAAAAGAAACGTTACACCATAATTTTTTATTTGTTTTCCTAATCCAGATTCTTTCATTTTGCTTCCCTTTCACGACGCTATGAAAAATAATGAAATATCTTTCTAAAATGTGCAAAATGGGAACTTTAATATTTGACGTTACGTCCATTAACCAATACAACGATTTTCATCATTTGTTATATTTTACGACTTTACCGGTGTGTTCGAATCGAAACGAAGGTAATAAAATGTGTCATCCTTAATTGTAAGCAAAAGGCCGCATCAAAAGAATTCATACTGGCAACGTAAGTTAATGCCCCGGCTGCGTCAAAATGAAAGTGAACAGCCTGTTGGAATGTTACTGGCTGGAAGGGCACAAACCCAAATCGCAAGCCAGTTCAATGTGTCAAGAATGACAATTACCGACTGGTGATTCGTCTGGGGGATACGAGAACTACGTCAGACCGTCCACGTAGTGGAAGACCGCGTGTAACGACCTTACGTCAGGACAGGCACATCCGATTTATTCATCTACGCAATCGCTTCGTTACAGCCGTGCACACAGCTAAGCTAACTCCTGGTAGAACCAATGTCCGAATTTCTGACCAGACAGTGCGAAACAGATGGCGTCAGTGTGGCCTTCGTGCACGACGTCCTTTGAAAAGTTCAACGTTAAGACAACGTCACAGAGTGGCCCGACTACAATGGGTTCGTACTCGACTCAGATGGAATCGCAATACATGGCAAAACATTCTCTTCTCAAATGAATCCAGATTTTGTTTGAAGTTTAGTGATGGGCGGGCGCTTGTTTACCGTCGTTGCGGAGACCGCTTCTCTGACGCTTGTGTACTGGAAACTGACCGTTTTGGCGGCGGTAGCATCATGATATGGGGTGGAATAAGCCATGTCGAACGAACTGATTTAAATTTTATGGACGGTAATCTGAACGCAGCACGTTACAGAGATGAAATTATTGCCCCTATTGTACTGCCTTTTCTACGTAGGCATCGTTTTACTCACGTCTTTCAACAGGATAATGCTCGCTGTCATGTAGCCCGTGTATCGATGAACTTTCTGAATGACAATCATATCCGCACCATTCCATGGCCTGCATTATCCCCGGATTTAAATCCCATTGAACATTTATGGGACGAGCTTGGGCGACGTGTTCGAAATGGCTTAAATCCACCGGAAACCTTAGATGAGCTACGATTGGCCCTTATACAGGAGTGGAATAACATACCACAAGCATTCATCAGAAACCTGATCGGTTCCATGCGTCGTAGATGGCAAGCAGTGATAAATGCAAGGGGAGAACACACACGTTATTAACACTGTCAAACTCGTTTTTGATGTTATGATTTTCTCTTTTGTGGAAAATGACAAATTCTGTTGAAAAATGAAAAGTGTTACTTTTCTTACTTTGAAGCATCATAAAGTTTTAATTTTTAATGCTTGGTTTTATTTCGTGTTTGTTGAATAAAATATATCTATAAAAAATTAGGTGTAAAGTTTCTTTTTTTGACTAGTATATAATCCTGATTCTAACCCGTCACACACTGTCTTAAATATAATTATGATTCTTCCTTTCACTGTCTTATACCCGATATATGATTCTAATTTTCCTCTGTTGCTGTCTTATATATAATCCTGATTCTTCACCTCCTAAATTTGTTACACCACTTATAATGATATTATATTCCTGATGCTCTAATATCGAATTTATTGAAACTCCATATACAGGTGCTGTTGAAATGTTCCTATAAATGAATGGGTAGTTCACAGTTGGAAAGTTAAAGTCATCATATTGTGTCACATATGCATGTATGCGGTATCATCAAGATAGTTTCTCTGTTGCCCTTCGCGAGTACCAGAGTTTACTCCCGTGTTGTTTTTTTTTGTTTTTGTTTTTTTTTTGTGGGGCCCGTGTTGCTTATATTTTGAGTTTTTTGTGTTGTCCTATTGTGTGTCTTTGCGTTCTGTCTTCCGTGTTGTGTTGTCCGTTGCGATTTCCGCATGAAAACTATGTCCGGTTCGTCGGTTGCGCATAGTGGTGTCCAAATCATATTGTGTGGTGTTTTTCTAAATCTTGTGTGCCCTGTGTTGCCAGTTTCATGGGATTGTCCATTTGTGATTCCCTCTTCGATGTTCTCTAACGCTAATTTTATCCTTGTTATGCACTTTGTTTCCACCTATACATAATATTGTTTTACATGATGTACAGATTAGGCCTCTTGGTTAATTAGAAACTCTTCTGTGACGTTGAAAGATAAACCTCACATTCCATTCAAGATGATCGTTTTTGCTAAGAATATCGATGTCTTTATATGACGAAACCATCTACATTTTTAAATTAGAGTTACACCAATGGTGTCACTAATGATGCTGTACTTGCATCATAAAATATTGTCCTCTGAAATAGTGTCCATGAGACAAAATGTCATAGGAAATATCGACCACGGACAACTTTTCTTTAAATTTTATTATGAAAGTTTGTCCGGGACAATATTTCACTCAGCTGCTATACAATTTTGTCCATTCAATGGACAGTATTTCATGTAAAATAATGTCTACAAATGGAAAACTTACGCATTGAGAAAATGTACTAAAGAAATCTTTTAAATAATTTCTGAATTCTGAATATTAAATGTTACCAAACTTAAACGGCACAATATAGAAATAAATACAGCAAAATATGGAATGCGAAAAGTATTTAGTAATGAAATGTAAATATAGCATACAAATTAATCAACAATTTTATCGTTATATCTAGTAATATTCAAAAATGCTGTTCTTATTGTCCTTTTTTTCACTCATATAATCCAAAAGGTGTTTATACTGCTGACCTTCCATTATTTGTACTTAAATTTACATTCAATCATTTAGAAACTTTATTGTAATAAGTATTCAAAAGTATAATAAAACATCTTAATGACTTGAATATAATTTCCTTTGAAAGGACAACATTTCATGATAATCATTCATGAAATTCTGTCCATGAATTATCTCCCTTTTAAATACTACATTTCATAGTGAATATCCATGACGTGTCGTCCAAACAGGGACACAATATCATGTGGAATATTATCTCAACAGGGACAATTTTTCATAAACTAGGACTACATTTCATATTACAAATCTATGAAATGTTGTCCTAATGGTCATTATTTCATAGGACATTATTTTGATCTACATATTCACCAGTATTGCCATTATCGTCGTACATATTTTCACTCCCGGTTTACAGCATGGGATTCATGGTGTTCAATCTTTTGATTGATGTGTAGTGTTTTGTGGACGATTGTTTTTGGGGGGTTGTCCTCTTTATTCAAACCATTGTAATGTCTGTCTTTCGATTCTTCGGTTATGGCTTCTAATTACCCCTTTGGTATCTCAGGCTTTTGAGATACCAAACGGGGTAATTGTTAGCGTGTTCGCATTGAGTTCGACAGATCGTGCGTTCGAGTCCAGGTCGGATCAAACCAATTACAATATTGGTATTTGTTGTCTCTCCGATGAACACGCAGTAGTAAGGGGAAAGAGCAAAGATTGGAACCAGAATCAAGTGTCCGCGTGGAGCTCGCAGACTGTGGTTTCAGTGAGCTAGCACTGTGAAAATCCGTGTTGGTCTAGTACAAAACGGTCATCATCAACATCAGCATCACATCAAAACGTAACTTGTTCTAGCCATGAAAATGCTCACTTAGCGTTTAACAACAATCACTCACTCAATTAGCATGAATCTTTATACCCTCCATCCACCACACCCCAAATAAATAAATAATATTAATAATAATCATATAAATTCCTAATAGTCATGTGATCAATATCGATGTGTGTCGACCTTATATATACTCTGTAGATAATAACAGTACATATAGGGTCGACACATGCAAGTTGTCCTTAGCACAAGATTGTTCGAATAACGACACGAACAAGTTAAATTAAGGAAATAGAGATGAAATAATAAAGAAGTTGTTATTGAAAATAAATACAATGTGTGTAAAAAGAAAGTTAAAAAAGTGTGGGAATGGGGGCTGGGGATAATTATGTTCCACGAGTGCCTGTGTAGTTGGTAAGAGAGGATCGTCAGTAAGTATTGATAACTTAGGAAAATCAGCCAATTAATACCAATGATAACCAGCTAAGCGATATTTAGCACGCTTCTACTAAAAAAATGTGGTGATGTCTATTTATTTGTTAAGGTAAAAAAAGGGAGGGGTAAACTTGTAAATGTACTTTAATACATCGAAACTTTATATTGTAAAGGCCAGGGCATGTCAAGGTTGACAAAGTTTGTATAAAACGTCCTTTAAATCAATATTGTTCAGTTTAACTGTTCATATGGAACATGTCTTCATTGTATATTACAAATAAATGGTATATATATATATATAGTATTAAGTCGCCTAGCAGCTATCATGTTGATGTCCCATCACACAAAGAAATGTTTTATTGTTAGGTAAAATTTAAACACTATTTTAGAAGTAAGATATATATTTATTACAAAACATCGTGACAAAATATTGTTCGCTCAATGACAGTCTTAAAATGATTTAATCAGGTCAGGGTTTTAATTGCAAAACAATATTTTCAAAAAGCCTTCTCGCAATTCTGAAAATTCAAAGGCCAAGGTTATTTATTCATATACAATGTATTAAAATTTTTCATGTTATTTGATTTCAAAATTTGTTTTAAATTAAATAGTATTATTGGATTTTGAAAGGTCTATCATGTTGTAATTCTAATACAAAAAACCCTTTGTAATGTATAACAAGGAAAACAATGTTAATATTTTGTAAGATTTGTTAGAAAAATTATTAATTTAAGAAACAAGATTACAAAATTTATTTTTGTTGTTTCCTTGATAACAACAGAACACTAAGGACAAATAGCAAATATTGGTTGACCCGGAATCCGAATTACGTGTTCGCGTGGAGCTCGCACACTGTTATAAAATCCAACTCAGCATGCTGGTCTAGTCCAAATCGGTCATCATCATCATCATCATCAGGTTGTACGAATAAGGACACGAATAAGCTAAATTAACGCAAAAGAGACGAAATTTTATGGAAAGTAAATACAATGTGTGTAAACAGAAAGTAAAACAAAAATTGGAGGAAAGGACAAAAAGGGAGGGGGTGTCATTCCGTACCACGAATGTATGTGTGTATGGGTTGGTAAGATAGTCTCGTCATTAAGCATTGTTAACTTAGGAAACTCAGCCAAGTTATACCAATAATAACTATTTATTTAGTGAGTCTCTTGTATAAAAAATTGGGTGATGTCTATTTATTTTAAGCTTAAAAAAGGGGGGTAATTTTATCAATATAATTTAATACATCTAACCTTGATATTGTAACAGCCATGGCATGTAAAGGTTGAAAAAGTATGTATAAAACGTGTCTTTGATCAAGATTGTGCAGTTAAATCGTTCATATGGAACATTTCGTCATTGTATATTAGAAATAAACTGAATAAATATAGAGTTTGAAGTCGCCTAGCAACTATCATGTTGATGTTCCTTCATCCAAAGAAGTGGTGATTGTTAGTTAAAATTTAAAAACTATTTTAGAAGTGAGATATTTAATACAAAACATCGTGACAATATATCGTTTGGCTCCATGACAGTCTTAAAATGATTTAATCAGGTCAGGGTTTTTAACTGCAATACAACATTTTCAAAAGTCCTCTCTCAATTCTTCAAATTCAAAGGCCAAGGTTGTTTCTCCATATGCAATGTATTTGATTTCAAAATTTGTAATTTTTGAACTTTGAAAGGTTTATCATGTTGTAATTCTAATACAAAACCCTTTGTAATGTATGACAGAAAAAAAATGTTCATATTTTGTACAGATTTTTCAGAAAAATTATAAATTAAGTAATGGGTCACTCCCCGACATTTTTTTTAATTGTGATGGTAAAGACTGCAAATGTGTCCCATTAATATTAGAAAAAAACATTATCAAATTTAGCTACTGAGTACTAAAATTTAAAGTTAAATGAAAAGTTTCTACAAAAAATTCTAAACAATTCAAGATGGCTTCCGACCTACGCTAAGTTTTGTTCTCAGATTAAGGCTTAAACATTATTAAAATGTAAGCAGAGCTCGTATTAAAATGTATATACGATGATGATAAGTGTAAATAGTTTGTGTAATGCAAGGTATGGGTTTGGTCACACTAAATATCTATGTAAAACGATAAAATTGTCCTCTCCCCAGAAAAAGCCACCACCACCATTCATAGTGTATTTTCATACTCCATTGGTTCTAAATCTACGCAGTCAGGGGGCGACAACCGCAAATTAATCCCGCTAGGTGCCGCTTTGCGAGTCCCGCAAAAAATTGCATTTGCGCTGAACATTGTAGGAAAAACGTGAAATAAAGTATTAAATAGACAAAAATGTGATAGAAACGTGATTTCTATAAAATATTTCTATATTTTATGCAATAACTGGCTATATCAGACAAGCGACCGAGGTTTATATTAGTAAAAAAACGTGTTTCGAATTGTGCATTCTTGAATGTGTAAAAACACGAGGTTCGGTTTGCTTACATTTTTCGGCCAATGAAAAAGCTCACATAAATCTATAATAAGACATGAAATTGATGATATAGGAGTGATATAGCATCATCAACCATAGAAAATGTTCTCTCAACTGGAAATTCCGTCACCCCCAACATAAATCATTCCTGAAAGAAAATTCGATGAGGCATGGTTTTTTTTTTATTTTCGCCTTGTTTTAGTGTAAAATTTTCCCATTTTGGTGAACATTTCTCCCTCAAAGCACACATGGCGTATGTATATGTCTGCCTTTTATTATATCTATTAATATCTTTACATTTTAACCGAAAGTTTACAAGAAAATTGCATTGTTTACATCAGTTACGACCCCCCTTTTTCCCCCGTCTCATCAATACACTTTGCTTAAACCCTTTCCCAATCTGAGTTAGAACAGGTGTCTGTAAGTCAATATAAAACACATACTTCAGATCAAAATACATGCTATTTACAAGCAAAACAAATGTGTGGAAAATTGGCTGACCATAAGATAGTCCGATATTCCTCTGCCGTCCGACGGCTTTCTTTCGACCAGTTGGAGCCACGGCTCCAACAAGTCGAAAAAAAAAGCCGTCGGACGGCATAGGAATCTCGGACTAACCACAAGACTACTGTTGATGTACGCATGTTTAACTCTTGCTTTCATTTAGAACCTGCGTGTCTGCAACCTAAATGGAGGAGGGGTCAATTAATTATTGGAAATTTAAATATGGTGGTTTTATTTTACATATCTTGCATAGTCTGTCCGACAAAATGTTATATTCTGTGTATGTACACTCTACAAATGATATTCCAATGCTTTAAGGTAGCATACAGTATTGTTGTGTAGTTTTGTCACCCTAGCAACGGTTTTGTATTACATTAAATTAGCATATATTATTGCAATTGATGGTTGAATTTTGAAATCTACGATCTTTTGACTTGGTATTTGACTAAGCGGTACATTTTTGTCAAGCTATACACACTACAAATGTCATTTCATATTTCAAAAATACATTTTGATATGTTTATTCATAGTTATGCCCCGTCCATAGCAACAGGTTTCCCTCTGCACAGTATTTTCCTGTAGATCTCATGGACCTTTTATTTAGTCAAGAACAAAATCTCTACAACAGCATCTTAGCAGATACATCTTATCATTTACTAACCAGTATATAGTATAAGAATTCCTTAAACCTTACAATGTCCCTAGTAACCAACTACTATCCCTAGCAACCGCATAAACTCGTCAACGCTCTGTAAATTGCTTTTTTTATCTTTTTATAACCGAATGTTGATCTTATTATTTTTTAAATCATGAGAGGAAATTATTCTCAGTAATTATAATGTCAAAGGAACCATGTTAACTGCATAACATGGTAGAGCAGCGCTACAGCGCAGGAGAGGATATGATCCACGTTGAATAATACAACATTTAAAATGTGTCCATGGACACGGATGCCCTTCTAACTGAAAAATCCTTCACCCAATTTACCCCAAAATCTAGTTGACCTGTCATTTGTTGTTATAAACAACATATCCATATAGCAAATCAATTGGCTGTGGCTTCAAACGTTATGGCACGGAAACATCATTTGGACGGACGGACGTCGCGTGCGTAAGTTCGTCCGAACGAGGTAACACGTAAACATCAAAAAGAAAAGAAAAAAATGACAAATTAACGTAGACCTTGAGATGTCAAATCTTCTTAATTTTATTTTACCTGCATACATTAAAAAGGTAGAATACTATAATAATAAAATAAATCTTGAAAACCTTATTACTGTATGGCTAGAGTTTCATATATATTTTTTCTTTAAATTAATAATACCCGAGATACAACATCTTATAGTGCGGGAAAACAGACAACACAATGGCCAAAAGAAATGTACAATCGGGGAATCATATAATGCCCGCATTTGATTTCTAAGCTGTATCTAGTAGCTGATGTCTAGTCTTAATGGCACAACATTTTATTCGAACTCTTAGTTAACAGTGACCTAACCATTAGTACATACTATTGTGCTGAATCATACCTATTTAGTAAATGAAAATTGAACCTATTCCTACATAATTAGCAACAGTGCTTTAAGGGAAACATGGAGGCAACAATGACATATCAAGGACAAAATCAGGCATTATCCAAATACAAAATATCATTAATGTACTATCGTGAATATGCCATTTATGATATTCAAGATCTTGACGTATATCCATTTTGTGATAATGGTATTAGTAATCATAAACAATAATGCTTATCGAAAAAATCCAATGTCATAGGTGCATTGTATTCTTCAGGAGAAGCTTCACTTCATTGTCAGCATCAATTAACTTTTAGTGTCGGTGAGATTTGCACTCCAGTCATTACGAAAGTCAATATGCATGTGACGAGCACATCTCAGTAACAACACAACAATCGCTGGCCACAACAATGCAACATTTAGGCCGTCATATATATTACCCTTTCTAACGTTTTTTTTTTTNTTTTTCTTAACTTTATAATTTCTCCTTTTCTGCTTATGAGTTGTAATGTACATGTATAATATGCTATTAAGATTTAAAAAAAATATTCTGCCATATACGGACACGATATGCTTACCGTAAATATATATTTCCTTATTTCATTTCTCTAACGTTATTTCATTTTTATTTTTGTAATCAAAAGTCGCATACAATTGGTCTGTGTTGCTTCTCTGCTAACCACACAACAGTAAAGCATTAGAACAAAAACTGGTTGGCTCGGAATAATGATAATGTGTGAATCACCATGTCTATCCGCAGAGCAGTGAGATGGCACTAAAAAAATCCAACTAAGTATGTTAGTCTAGAACAAACCAGACAGCACCATTTAGATATAAACTTAGCCGGCTCTCGCCATGGTATAGCTGAAGAATTGTTCACATGGCGGTAAGCAACGATCACTTTTACTAATGATTAAGAATGTGTACTAGAAAATTATCAGCTTTATTTCTATCTTATTATGTTACCCAACATTTCACAATTTAAAGAACTGGGGAATGCATAGCGTCAATAGATTCATACATGCTATTTAATAATCAATATTGTTCCAATGTTTTTAAAATGATGTTTTGTGGGGTTTTTTTTTTTATTGTAGGGGAAAACCATGTTTGTTATTCTCATTATGGTCAGTTCATAATTTGCTTGCAATAATCCATCAATATTAAACTTACATTATAACACTACAATGAATGGATACTGCAGTTCCGATATTAAACAAGTATCTGTACAATGTACGTAAATTGTAATATCATGGAAAATGGGGAAACAACTTTAATATAATGACAATCTATCAAAAATAATCATTAATCAGTTCTCAAAATCTGAACATGTGAATTTCATTTTGTGTCCGTATAATAAATATTAAGTTATTATATTTGTCATGCTTTAAAAAAGTTTGCTCTGAGTAGTTAACCCAAAATGAAGTGCTATAATCTATGGACATTTGATATTTTGTTTTAACGGTTATTTTAACATTAAATAATGTTAGCATATCAGACACTTTTTCTTATGATGCATAATATTTTTGTCAAAAAGAAAAAAAATCGAAAAAAAAATCGGTGATTCGACCTCACCATATTGTTATCGCCAGTCATGTGTGCTAATCATTACGCCACCGCAACGTAAATATTGAGAAAGTAGAATTAAGCTATATATAAATCAAATTTTACGTTATTACAATTATTCATCGGTAATTCACTTTGCGAAAGAGCTAAATAAAATATATTTGTCAAAATAAAAAACATAATAATAATAAAAAGTACAGAGATTACTAAATATAGAAAGATCCGATGTATCGTTTACATGTACAATGAATGAATTTCTAAGATACTCTAACGTTTGATACGTGATTTTTCTTTTTGGTTGTTTGTTTTGTTTTCTGTACTTTTTGCGAATTGTGGGGATAATATTAAAGTATACTTTAGCATAGTAACACATGAAATTCCACTGAGGGTCAGAAAAAAACACACGTCGGACTCGATGCACAATCGGGTCGACAGTAAAGCACCTCCAAAATTTTGCCGGTTGTTTTTTTCTATTTAAATAACGTCAAAAGTTTTTTCATCATTTACTCCCGTAGCAAAACTACTACGATAACCAACTTTATTTTGGATGAGATTAAAAGGTCGATTTCTATTTCTGTCTATTATGGATGAAAACGGTCAATAAGAAATTGCCGCTGACGAGAAGTCGACCTTAAAATTATTTTTTGATTGCAGATTTCATTCTCTCCACACTCGGGTACCAACACAAAAATGAATGAGATATGTGTTTATGTATATTAAACATCATACTAAAATATGCCGTTGGTACCTTCTTGCGGTTATACTGAAAACTGACATTAAATACACATTTCTTGTTAGATTTCATATATTTTTTCGAAACGATATACTTTTCATTGACTAGTGATGTCATCGCCCATGCAAATATGGAAAATTGTTACCGAAATAGTAGTTGGGGTAAAGGTCTTATAAAATCAAGAAACAACGAAAGCTATACGCTTCATTGATGATTTGTCTATTTTATAGGTCAATTTTTGCTCTTATCGTTTCTAGTCCTTTGTGAGGTCAGATGATTCTGTAAATGAACTTTCAAAAACTGATGACTACTTAACTAAATGTTTGTCACAGTTTGATCAGGTGGAATATTGCAATGTAGGCTCTGACAATCTTGACCGTTACTGTTTGTACCCTGTCTTAGAATTTGTAGTCAGTGAGGTTTTTTCCAAGAAAACTTTATTGTTGCCAGATTTGTACAAACAATTTGAAGATTTAGTTGACACAACAGCAAGTCAGTCTGTGTTTTTCTCTTTATTTGCTCATGATATGAAGAAGATCAAACATGATTCAAATTGGCTGTTTAGGATGTTAAAATGTAGTTTAGGGCCTTCACGTTTACACTTCATACCATATCAAAAGAAAATGGGTAGAATGTTGTATAGGAATGGTACAAACTTGCTTGAGTGTTTGCATTTGGCACTTGTAGAGCAACAACATGTAACATCAGAACTGAAAGCAAACAATGATGCTCTACCTAAAAAAAATTGGTTCAGTTATAGAGGAGTCGTTAGGTGACAGAATTAATTATCTTGATAACTCTTTGAAAGCAACATATCAGAGCAAAATTAAGGTATCAATTCTAGCATCTTTGGTGTTGCTTCATTTGACAACCATGCAGGATTGTCCCCCGCATAAAAATTAAATGGTTGCTCCTTAAGGGTGGTTCTTGATATCCCTTCTTACATGTAGCTTAGGGATGATGTAGGTACTTGTTTACTTAGATGTAACATAGAGGAGCAGAATTCGATTTCGCCAGTACTAAATTTATGCAGCAGTCAAGTGGCAAAGCAAAACAATATCTCATTCCCGTTCTGACTGTTTCCCTTTTCATATTCATATACTCTATTTAGCAAGTAAAAATCAATGACAACTGAAATAAGCATTGAACTATAGATATTTGATTTTTTTCTTTGTTTCTTTGAATTTTTTCTTTGGTGTTGAACGTCACATTCAACAATGTGTCAGCTGCAACGTACATCATAGTGACCAGTTTAATTGGTGTTGAACGCCACTTTCAACAATGTGTCGGGCATAAGGTATAACATGGTGACCATTTTTAATGGTGTTGAACACCACTTCCAACAATGTGTCAGTTATAACGTATAACATGGTGACCAGTTTTATTGGTGCTGAATGCCACTTTGAACAATATGTCAGGTATAACGTATAACTTGATGACCAGTTTAATTGATGGTGAACACCACTTTCAACAATATGTCATGTTTAACAAATAACATTGTGGTCAGTTTTAACGTATAACATTTTATTGGAATGCGTGCCTGCAGGATGGTATGTCTCCGGCTGTAAATGCATATCGTTTATATATGCATTATATTTGTTCAGTGTTTTGAATGAATATAGCTTTTCCACCTGCCGCCAGGGGATATAAAGGGGACATAATTCTAAAACTTTACCGGAAGTTGTATACTGCGGTGAAATCTTCACCTACAATCAGAAATCCGACAGGTCAATTTTCGTTGAGGAGGTTTGGGTTGAAAGAAGCAAGAATTCGTCCAAATTTATGCAGACACAAAATGCTCAGATGGTTAAGTTTACGAGTAATTTATACGCGGATGGCTGGAGAGTCGCAAAAGTGTGAAAAACCGACGAAAATCGAGTCTGTCAAACAAATGGCAACCTATGACCCGCATGTTTTTCAATATACTCGTGTCCTCGTGAATGGTCTCGCGGTCTCAGTCAGTTAAGTACTGATATAAAGTATGTGCTGAGTCCCAGTTGACAGTTTTAAAACGCTGCATGGCAATGCAGGCAGCATTTTTATGAAAAATCTCTCTTTTATTCCTGCCTGGTGGCTATAGTCTGTTTTATCATCTGTGATATTTTCCAAGAATAAAGAGGGGGTGGGGGTAGGAGTGGTTCTGATCCAAGCCCCCGACTTCCTGTTAAAAAAATAGCAAATCCCGAAATCCCGGGGAAAAAAGAGCTTATCCCGAATTCCCGAAGAATTTGGACTGCCAATTGATCCAAAATCGTCATAATACATATACAATTATACTTTTATTGACCGAGTTATATACCGTGACCCTAGGTTGTCTTGTTCTGATTATAAATTGTAATTTCTCAGTCTGATAATCTTGTAACTTCCCGTTCTACTGTGATAAATTGCAGGGGCAGATCCAGGGGGAGTGGCGCATCCGGTGCGTGCCCCTCTAAAATTGGAAAAAATTTGGTTTTTTTTGCGCAAAATAGCGGTTTTTCACACGAACCACCCCAAAACAAATTTAAGTGCACCCCCACCCCCTAACTTGAAATCCTGGATCCGCCCCCGAAAGAGGACATGGAAGGAGGAGATGGTAGAAACCTGACTATGACATCAGGGTGATTATTTTTCTTAATTGTTTCAGATACATTGGTATAGCTTTGGTTGGAGTACGGTAACTGCAACTGCATATTATTGTTAACATCCTCATTTGATAAGTAAGTATTAAATATGGTTTATTGATAAAAAGTACACAAGTGAATAATACCATGGATTAACTGCTGATACACAAAAGAACTGTATCATTGTTGAACATACAGAAACTATTTTTAATTAATTTCAGCAAGATGTCGAGATGTGCATTGTGGGATTGGCCATATTTTGAGAAACCAGTAAGCCAGAATGGCATTGTGAAGTTGTATGATGCTAAAACAGCACTTCTGTTTAGATGCATTTTTTGAGAATATTATGCAGTTGTGGCAGACAGTGATATAGAGGAAACTTTGATAAGCTTTGGTGATAAACCAAAGGATATACAAGACAAAATTAGTGATCTGCCAGTGTTTGGGGACACTATTTATTCTCCAGAACTTTTCAGTGACCCAAACAAAACTGTAGATTCAGATGATACAACAGTATGTGACAATATATCTGACACTTTGACTGCCTCTGATAATGAAAATGATACATGTACATCAGTATCTGAGGAAGTTGACATTACTGACAATGAACATGGAAACAGTTTTGCACATCATGTACCATGTAATGATGACATCATTGTCATTTCTAGTGACTGTGAGAGTCAGAATCTTGAAAAAAAAGATATAAAAAGATAATGCATTTACTCTCATTTTTTGTACTTCAAATGTGTAAAATAAAGGTATAACAGAATGTGTCTTTTTTTCTATCACAATAAATGGGGATTATGATCTAGTGTATTATAATTTCAGGAATGAAGTGTATTATGGCCACTCTCATTAGTGTTAAATGATTACAAGAAAATTTGTAGTTACCCTGAAGTTGTAGACAGGTAGCATTATTTTAGTACAACAAATTTGTGTTAAACATGAATAAGTGTTTCAAGTCATTGTGTAAACAATTTTAAATTAAACATGGTCATGCCCACACTGCTGTCTCTCAAAAGAAGATATTGCAAGGTGAGAATATAGTATTTACTCCTAGAGGGACTTATTTTCATAACACTCGTTCAAAAGTAACTCAGTCAGTGTTAAATGATTACAAGAAAATTTGCATTTACCCTGAAATCCTTGAAAATTTATAATAAACAGGATGTTTTTACAGGTAGCACTTAATTTCATATAACAGTCTAATGAAAGGTGCTTGGGTTACATTTTATACCATCTTTAACATTAACTATCTAGAAGTATTTTTACTTAATTTCTTTTTGAAATCACGAATTTTATACGCAGCTGATTTAGGAACAAAATGTTTCGCTTCTTTTCATATATGTTGATTGTTTCAGAAAGTTAGAACTGCATATTTATTGATCTAGTCCAAGCATTTCTGGTAAATACATATTAATTAAAAACCAAGCTAATATTCAGGTTGTCAAAGTAAACTCAGTTGCTTAATTGCACAAATTAATTCATGATTTTCCACACTACAAAGGGAGATAATTATAGTTTGTGTTACAAATATTATTTTAATTAAATTTAATAGCTGATTTCATTTCCAAATTATAGCACTTTGCTGAAAAAAACCAGACTTATCGTATGCATATGACACTTTTCTTAGTTAAGTGATACATTATACAGATACTGCTCTTAAGGTAAACATTGTTAAACTAATGCAAGAATACCGTTTCATAAATTTAGACCACCAGACCTGTTTTCTGTTGTTAACCTCATCAGTACTGGTAGACCATGTAAAACATAAAAATTAACTATTAGTAACATCTGGAATTTGCTGCATGGTATGCATGTTATTTACATTGTTGAAGGCTTACAGTGATTTCAAGATGTAGAACAGCAATAATGCGATTTCTCCTTTCTAAGTTTATATGGTTTTGTCTCATGTGCATTTAACACATATTTGTTCTTTTTCAAAGAGGGAAATGCCTTATATTATGTTCACATGTACATTGTACTTTGAATTAAGTACCATTTTCAGAAACATTCAAATATTTCTTGTTTTTATTTCCAAGTTTAGCATATCTGGTAAATATTTTTGTTTAATATTTATGAAAAAGTGAACTGTCAGAATGTCAAAACAACCATTTCCGTTAAAGAACCGTATTGTGGTTGAAGATTTCGAAAAAATTAATGGAAATCAAAAGAAATTGCATTCTGTTTTATGCAATATTGTGAGAGTTGACACTACTACTGTTAATATTAGTAGTCTATATTCGAGGATAAAAAGTATATACAGTACTTCAAAAAAGTACAAGAAGTTCTCGAACAAGCATAGATATAATGAGTACCTGTCTCAGGTGTTTACTTTTCCAAAAAGTGCCAAAAAAACAGTTGGTTGTAAAAAATGAAAATATTCCTAACACAATTGATGATTTATCCGAAGAGAAATCAAAGAAGATCATTTCACACTATTAAACTGCTATAGTTAAGTTAAAGGAAAAATTGAGTCAGCAAAGACAGTTGTTACAAAAGTATCGTTGTAAGACACGTAGCCAGGAAAACACCATTGTATCTTTAAGAAAAAGAGTCAAGGCTACAAAACAAAAAAAACTGGTAATGATAAGTGTAAAGCTTAAATTCAACACAAAGGTGTGCAGTGTAATACTATGAGGTCTTTAATTAAAAATCTTTAAGATGAGATTGAAGCTTTGCAGTTAGAAATTGAGAGTACAGACGAAAATAACAATTGCAATATTGAAGTATCAGATGAAGTATTTAACACAAAAACTTCTGGACGAGGTACAGCTTATAACCATAAAATAAGACAAGTATATTATACCTTACGTAGTATTGGTATAAGTGTATCAACAATTTATTTTGTGATAATATCAGTTTTATATATGGTTGACATTGACATTGACGTTTTGCCCAGTAAATAAACTGCTGCAAACATAACAAGTGAGCTAGGTTTGGTTGCAAGACAGCAGTCAACAGAGGAAATGAATAACATAACAGACTGTACTATGCTTCGTGATGCTACCACCAAAAAAGGCCATTACTTTTACACGACACAAATAAAAACATCAGATAAAACGTTAACATTAGGAGTAAAGGAAGTTAGTGATGGAAAAGTACAAACGTATGTTTCTTGTGTGAATGAAGTAGTCTCCGATATAAACATACAAAATTCAAGCACACATGATCATGACTAATGCACAGAGAATTTTATGAACAAAATAAAAAAAAAGTTGATGACAGATAGGAGCGCCACAGAGAACAAAGTAAATGAAATTATTTGTGCAGATAATGACATTACAGTGAACTCATTTAAGTGTTCAGTCCACCCTTTACTACAATTTGGCACAGTAGCACAAAAGAAAGTGGGTGAAATAGAGAAAAACTATAAAATTAATCAAGATTTAAATCTTGGAGTTTCTATAGCTGAAAGTTTGTTACGTTTTGTTTCAAAACTATTTTATACAGATGGATCAGGAGACCCACTGTATGCTCCCACTTATTTGAGGGAACAAGGTATAAATAATATTCCAATTATGAACTATAGAGGAAACCGTTTTAACACAATTTTTCATAATGCTGCTGAAACTTTTTACATTGCCAAGTAGCTCATTAATTATTTTACAAACTCGAAATCCACTTTAAACTACATACAGAACGTCATTTTAACCGCACTTAAAAACGATTATGTAATTTCCATCTGCCGAGCACTGGGTATAATAAGTAAAACGGTCACATAACCATATTGGAGATGTGCTGGTGATAGTGATAGAAATGCATTAAATATGGGGTATATTTATGAACAGCTCATCGATTTGTTAACAAATGGTACTAGTAGTCCACATTTATTGATAACAAACAGATTACAACTAGTTATCGGTCCACAACTAGAACCTGATAAAGTTAGTCAGTCATTGTTTGAGAAATCTTCTTTAGACGACATGACACAATCAGATCTTCAACAGTTATGCACAGTTATAAAGGAAAAATCTAAACATCTTTTCAAAGACTTTCTTGAAAATGGTAAATTTTGTAATCCTTCAGAAACTTTGGCTAAAAAATCAGAATCATGTCCACCAAATAACATATCTGT